>QYTT01095695.1:15248-39821 GCA_006980735.1 Dasypogon diadema
GAACAACATTATCGGGAGGTTTCTTTCCATAGGTAGCAACTTCACGAGACTCGTCTATGGAACGGATTGTATAGAGGTGATTGTGTTTTGAACTCATGAACTCTCACTATTGTACTCGTCAACGTGTTTGACAGTCGGGAATATTCGAACCACAAGACCATCTTCGAACTCTTCATCTAAAGCCACCCTTCGCCTCTGACAGAGCAGTTCCAGTTGACCTGTTGTCAATTCGCCTACGCGTAGATTGTTTAACAGATCAACGAATTCGATGTCATTGCTTTCCTTCATGTTGATGGTTAATTCGCAGAATGAAAATGCGTGCCATGAAGGAATTTCCCTTAAACGTAAACCTATCCATGGAATCTGCACTTCACCAGCTGATGAGAGTCGTAGAAGAAGGAACTGAGTTTTGGACAAGCAATTTTTAGGCAGACAATATAAAGACTTCAGAGATTACTTCATACTGCGAATCAAAAAGTCCTCTAATGGAGAAGATGGAGAAAGATTTACTCTATTCGAATTTCGAAGGCTAATGAAAGTATGCTTTGTATTGGGCGTGTGCAAAAGATTTTCGGTTTTAAATGAAACAATTTATCTGTTTTTCTAATCCTTATTTATTTACACTTAATCTAAAATATAATCACCATTATTATCTATGACTTGTCTCCAATGTTCTGGAAGTTTCTGTATCCCGCTCTTGTAGAAGTCCTCCCCCTTACCCTCGAAAAAGTTTGCTAGTCCCGTACGAAGATCGTTTTCAATATTGTATTCCTTTCCTTGTAGGTAGTTGTCCAAGGATCGAAACAAGTGATAATCTGTTGGAGCAAGATCGGGGGAATATGGTGGGTGGAATAAAAGTTGCCAACCAATCTCCGTTAATTTGCGCTGGGTAACTGCAGCTGTATGTGACTTGCATTGTTATGGTGAAAGATGACTCCATGACGATTGGCTAATGCAGGACGCTTATTACGTATTTCTTGTTGAAGCCGCTCCAATTGCTGACAGTACAAGTCCGCAGTTAAAGTTTGGTTTGGTTCCAGAAGCTCCCTATAAATAACTCCTCGAGAATCCCACCGAACGGACAACAAAACTTTCCGTGGATGTAAGCCTCCTTTTGAAGTGGCTGCTGATGGTTCACCTTTCTTGCAAATTGTCCGGCGCCGTTTCACGTTCTGGTACAAGAGCCACTTTTCGTCCCCAGTAACCATCCATCGGAGAAATCCTTCATTAGTCTGACAAGCAAGACGGGAAACACAGCAGGCCATTCTGTCCTCCTTGTTTCTTTGAGAAAGTTCGTGGGGTACCCAAGTATTCAACTTTACCACATAACCTAGGGCATGGATTCTTCTTTCAATAGTGGTTCTGTGGACTTGGAACCTCTCCGATAATTTTGTGACAGTGACCATGTCGTCCCCCTATATTGCTTCCAATAAATCATCATCTGTCATTTCCTTGGGCCGTCCTGACCGTGGCTGATCTTCAAGCTGTCGTTCTCCATTACGAAAACGCTGAAACCACTGTTGACATGTTAGTTCTGTTAGCTTGTTTTCTTTATAAATTCTACTTATATTTAGATGTGCCTCCGCTGTGCTGTGTCCAAGATCAAATTCATATAGTAAACAATGTCTAATATGCACCTTGTCGGCTTCCAGGTTTATCGTGTCACCTCTACTTGAAAATTAAAATGCATATGTAACAGTGATTTGTTTTTATAGTCAAGCCAACGGAATTTCCAAAACGCTACCTGCTACCGAAATAGGATTAAGGATTTGTGAATTAGAGTCCCCGAAAAAACCGCTTTGAAAAACCGAAAAGACTTTTGCAAACACCCAATATATTCCGGGCTGTTTCCTCTCTACTGCGCCAATAAAAGTTAACTTGTCTAACTCTATCGTTGTCGATCTATTTTACAGAACTATTTTAATCCAATATTAAAGAGTTAGTAAAGACAGATAACAAAGTAAGGAATGAGTTGACTGGAAAAAATCTCTTTTTATACCTGACTTCATCGCATTTACGCAAGGAGTCATTTAACAAAAACTTTATTTTGGAACGCGTAAGAAAGGTGTCCTTCCTCGGATCGTGATCTATTTATATTGCATATGTTGTAGGCTGTAATCTCTATTTTTTAAGGCCCAAACCAAATTAGCCGAACTTAAAACCAAACCAACTCATAAACATTGTTTCTTTGCTTCGCATTCCGCATTTGTAATGATCAGTTCGTGTAATCCTGCATTTGTAGTGCTCAGTTTGGTGGAATTCTAGAAATTTTCATTTGTAATGTAACGCAAAATTCAAAGTTTCTTTTCCTTATCCTCCCACCTCCCACCGCCAATTTCAAATTTAGAGAAAATAATAGCGTCAACTAAATGTCCTGATTTTATTATTCTACTTTGTTATAGCAGAATAGTACTTACTAAAGCCGGGTAGGTGGCGTCTTTCTTGTTAATGGACTTTGCTTGTAACTTTTCCTGGCTAAGAACAAGAAGAAGTATTGTTGTTTGTTTTCTGGCTTTTCTGGAGTTGGAGTTGGATCATTTGGAGCAGAAACAAGTCGTGCTCTGCTCAGTGTCCGAGAAACTTATCTAGAACTAAAATTGGAAGATATGTTAGCACAACAAACAGACAACCAACAAATAGCGGCCAAAGAGGAAATTAAAGCCGAAATTGAAAATATTTTGGCGAGTGACTGTGGAAAAATGATCGAGGTCAGCCTTTTATTGAAGATTGGGATGGGAATGGGATCAAGACTGAAGAATTCGATATAATTGATAATCAAGCCAAATTTTTGAAGTTACATTATTTGTGTTTGTCACCTCTGAACATAATTTAAACGAAAGTTGTGGAGATCACTGCAATTCATACAAAGTCATACCATTCAGGAGAAAATTGTGACGAGTCGTAGGTCTATGAAGATCTCCCTTATAAAAAACGGTGGGGAATATATTACCAAAAATTTAAGCCGAATAATTGCTTTGTTCCCCACAGGTGTTTATCTACATGTTCATGGCAAAGCTGGCCACGCTATTCGAATTCTTCTAGGAAGAAATACTGCTGATTGCAAATCTCTTGGAACACTTCTTTAAAATCTTGAGGACAAAATTTGCATAATGCTGAATTGCATCTGGTCCTAATGCGTTATTTTATAATTTGTTCTTTTAGAAATAAATTTGAATGTGTGTATGTCATTCTGCTGAGACAATTTAAAGATAGGGATCACTCAGTAGATATTAATTCCGTGTGTAAAGTGTTAAATAGGTTCTTAAAAATATTTTTGTATTTTTCCCAACTAATACTTGTTAAAATAAAATGAATGTCGTAACAATTTCATATTATTAACGTTGAAAACTTTTTTTGCTTCTTATTATGATCAGTGCTTGAAGTGCATACGGAATTAACAAAAGTTACACAAAAAATTTTGAATATTACAGCAGATGGGTAAACATTTTTTGATACTATGATGATATTATTTTCTCTAAATTTAAAATCGTAGGTGAAAGGACAAGGAAAAGAAACTCTTTGAAGTGGAAAACAGGTATAAAGTTTTTTTAGAGAGGTTGTACAGTGATGTATTCAGATTTCTGTAGTGCCATTTAATACCCTTTAATTTAAAAGTAAAGAATAAACATTAAAATGAGGTATTTAATCCGGAATTCGAGGCCATCAATTATTCCCAGCTAAGGACTGAATTGTTTTTCTTTTTTTTGGAGAGAATATCCATTTACGGACGCCCATCGCAGGTGACCCCCGCCCCCACCACTGGGTGGGGAATAAAGTGATAGCCTGTAGACAAGTAATTTTTATTTGACCTTAAGTTTATTTCATAAGAAACAGACTGCATCACACGATCATATTTAACAGATTATTGGCATAAGTACGTTTTGAATATGAAGTACGATTTTTTAATCCGAAGTCAACAGATTTTAAAATTTCCCAAGGTCGCATGCGTTATTCTGTTTACATTTATATTTTTATACTTACATAATTATAGAATTGTATTAAGCTGTACATATTTACCTTATAAATACAAGCACAATGTAATCAAACAAAGAAAATACCGGTGCACAAAACACGCGTAGCAATAACGGTACCTAAAACACATAAATAACGAAAAATACTTTCAATTATGGTTTAAAATTATATAAAAATTGCTCAAATATAAAAACACACAATAATTTCATAATTATAAAACAAATGAAACAAGGATCACAGTTTATTACACTAAACCACTGCAATTCGCACTTCTTTTTACATTTTTTCTTATGGAAAGTCGAAACATTTTTTCATTCAACTCGCCTTGGTGTGAAAAATATAAGGCCACGATAGAAATTAAGATACCGTTTGAAAGCTTAAAGGCAGCAAGGCAATGGTGTAAAAATGTTTTTATCTTTTCTAATAAAAAGGTTAAAAATTTTCCGGTCAAACACAACCCTTCTCTTCTCAAATTTGGTTCTATTCGCCACATTCATACCGCGCTGAAGCGATGAACTTGAAAGCTCTCTACTCTTAAGGTTTTGTTATTGTTACTGGCAAGATCAGAATGAATTTCGGTTTAGTGACGGCATTGGCATAGTGGTTCTGGACTGAGGAGATTCCGAATGGTTTTTTTTTACCGAAAATCTTCGAGCATACAACGGAAAAGGAGCGGAAACAACGAGGCAAAAGTGAAGCCAATTTGCTCACTAACACGTAGAAATTTCGGTTCACTTTATAGTGTAAAAATTCACAGTTGGGTTAACTCAGGAAATTTTGTATGGAAATTTTCTAACTCAAGTTGTCAAACACGCACACATTCAGAAAATTTTTCTTGGGATATCTTCTGTTGTTCCGCTTCCGCTCCTTCTCTGTTCTCTCCACGAAGCCGAAAATAGAGAGATTCGGAGTATTTGTGATCTCTTTTCGGATAAACGTTGGTGTCTAGGATGCAAAAATAAGTGCGCCGATGCTAAAATATTGTGAGAAATTGTGCAAATACCTTAGGAATTGGAATCTAACGTAAATGGCTTGAAAAATGTGAAAATCTTACAAAAATATAAATTTTACAATTTCTAGTTAATTTTGGGATAAGATTGAAGGAACTAATTAGTAATTACTGTAAATTTCATGTAAATTTACTAGTGATGTGTCGTTCGCGAATGATTCGCACATTCGAATCTCTACGGTGATTGATATGAATGCCATGACATGAAGTGAACCGATTCTTTTGTTTCGATCAGTTTGTGAAGTGATGGAAACACTCCTTTACGTGGGCATTCCAAATTCCAATTTCGAGCTATTTTCAAGATATGAAGAGCAATGAAAATTATTGAATTACATATTTCAGAGGGTAAAAGGTTTTATTTGTGAATTTAATTATTCATTTTGCTGTTTAATCTAGTAAACTTTCTACAGATATTTTATATTTGTTTTTTTGGCTGCTCTAACATAGGAAAACTTTGCACAAACTTAGCGGAAGGAGCAGTTTACTTTGTTATCTAAAGTAATAGAAATCCAGGGTTCCCTACATGGAGCAGGCAACAGTGCTTAACACATTCACTGCCCGTAGCAAAAGGGTGTCGTATAACAAGTGCCACGTATTTCCCTTTTACTTGTTGAACAGAGTACGAGTGAATTGTGATATAAAATTATCTAAATTTCTAAAATCTAGATTTTTATAAATTTTTTTAAGTTAAAAAACAAAAACGCGCTAGGCGTGTTGCGGGCACAGATAAATTGTGCTAGGTGCCCGTTACTGCACTATATAGGCGCGTTCTTATCAATAGTGTAGGGAAATACTTTAAGAAAATTAGTTCAATTTTCTTTTCTTCGGAGGTTCACTTTTCTTTGATGGCCTAGACTGTTCCATAGCAAACTATAAGAGAACAATATAATATAATTGTTGTTTTAATATGTCTGCTTCACGTGCCCAGCAACGCACTTACGTTTTACAAATGTTACAACTGAAATATTTCGTAATTTCGACAACGCACGCGATGACTCAAAACCTCCGGGATATATACTTCTACAAGCCATGAACCAGAGAAAATAACGCACACAACTACTAGGAGGTGTAGGTCCTAAATTCAGATTAAATTGCATTAATTCTTATGAGAGAACAGGAACTTTTTTAGTTGAAACTGGTGTAGCTCCGCAACGTAGGTCCGCAAGAGCGTCAACCCTGAGAGCTGTGGGGTGGAGGTCAGGTCCGTTCGACGTCCTGCTCGAGCTGGGCAAGGCGACGGCCAAGGTCAGATCCGTCTTCGCAAGTGCCTTAAATAGCACAGGAGGGGGACGTGCAGTGTGAGGGAACTGGTCCCCAGAGCTAGCCTGGCGATCAGGGACCTCGACGTCTGTACGACACAGGAAGAGATGGAAGGAGCCCTCAGAAGAGAGCTGAAGGAGTACGGCGGACATCTCTAGGTCAGGATGACTTGCCCAAACGAGCGGGGGCAGCGCATTGCCATCGTAGCGCTGGACGAGGCCGCCGCAGCGGCATTAATGCGTTCTGCCAAAATCAAGATTGGCTGGATGAACTGCAGGATCCGGCGGAAAATGGAGGTACTCAGGTGTTACAAGTGCCTGGAATACGGGCACCAGGGCCGGTCTCGCAAAGGACCCGACCGCAGCAGGGCCTGTTTCCGGTGCGGGGTGTAGGGACATAGCAGGGAGGGCTGCACCGCCGACCCTTTGTGCTTCCTCTGCCCAAAAGTGGCAGGCAAACCCGATGTCTGGAAACACGTGGCAGAGTCAGGGGAGTGCGGCTCTCACTCCCGCTAATGCGGGAGATGCGTGTGGGAGACGAGGTTGTCCAGACCAAGGTGGCCGTGAAATACCTGGACTGCAGGATCACCTTTTGGTAGGAGATCAGGGGGAGGGCAGACAAGTCGGCCACGGTAGTGGCAGCGTTGAGCAGGGTCATGGCCAACACAGCTGGTCCAAGGCCCTGCAAAAGGCGGCTGCTGCTCCGTACCGCCGAGTCTGTCATGCTGTACGGCGCCGAGGTCTGGGCCGACGCGCTGGAATACGAAAAGTACCGTAAGCGCCTGGCGGCGGTGCAGAGGCGAGCTGCACTCCGCATCGCGTTTCGTACCGCACGGTCTCTTAGCCGGCGGCGCAGGTGGTCATTCCTATTGATCTCCAAACCGGGGAGCGGGAAGTTCGTCTGCCAGAACAAACTCGTGCTGGAAAGGAAGGAGGCCGCAGAAGAGGGGAGATCCCGCACCTTGTGGGCGTGGCAGGAGATATGGGAAGGGGAGTCGCGGGGCCAGTGGACAGCGCGGCTCATATCGCAGCTAGACGGCTGGCTGAACCGTCGGCATGGTGAGATGAATTATTACCTCACGCAAGTGCTGATGGGACACGGGAACTTTGGGATGCGGTGCCCGTTCTTCGCGGCGGATGGTAGGCCCCTCTCGGGGGGAGGGGCGTTGGCCTTGTGCTCTTGGGAGGAGCGGAGAACTGGCGCCCCTCTCTATTTCTTTTACCTCAGGTAAAAGAAACTACTATTTACCAATAGTAGTAATAGTTGGGTAAAATAATTTATGTTTAATTGACTTAGATACTGGAGAGTGATATTGAAAAATTAAATTTAAATAAATTTACCAATTTCAAGATGAGAACTCCAATATGGCAGATTAAAACTGGAAAGAAATTAATTGGTGAATGTGTAAAAACTGAGTTTCAAGGATGCACCCAAGCTCTTGGAGATATCACTGAATAATTGCGATTTACTTTAAAACAATAACAGATAATATATGCTTGTGGTATATTAAAAGAGAGGTAGTCATTCAGAGATTTATATTTTATAAGGAATACTTATTATTACTGCCCATTTTGACTGTTGCCTGCTCCATGTAGGGAACTCTGGATTTCTGTTACTTTCGATAAGAAATTACACTGCTCCCTCCGCTAAATTTGTGCAAAACTTTTTCTACGTTAAAGCAGTCAGTTCTTAAATTAGAGTAACTAAAATATCTGCAGAAAGTTTACTAGATCAAACAGCAAAATTAATAATCGAATTCTCAAATAAAACCTTTTATCCTCTGAAATATGTAATTCAATAATTTTCATTACTCTTCATATGTTGAAAATAGCTCGAAATTGGAATTTGGAATAAGGGCGAGGTTATTAGATTCTAAATTAACATATCGAAATGCTGTACGCTTCTTTAAATTGAACATTATCATTTCCAACTAATCTTTACGGAATTATTCGCCCATTGAAGGTTTGCTGATTTGTAAAAAAGTATAAAGCAATTAAATGAAATGAAAATTATTTTTCAACAATAATCATTTGATGTGAATAAACAAATTGTCTAAATTGCAATTAATACTGACTTACACTACCTTTATTTGCAAAAATAAATTCCTAGCGCTTAAAAATTTCGCTTCCTCTTGCGTAGTGTGGAACACGTTCTGATGCAAACCTAAAAAAGTGTGAAAAATACCATTTATTCCAAGTTTGTGTGAATTTACATGAAATTTATAGTAATTACTAATTAGTTCCTTCAATCTTATCCCAAAATTAAATAGAAATTGTAAAATTTATATTTTTGTAAGATTTTCACATTTTTCAAGCCATTTACGTTAGATTCCAATTCCTACGGTATTTGCAGAATTTCTCACGATATTTTAGCATCGGCGCAGTTATTTTTGCATCCCAGGCACTAACATTTGTCCGAAAAGAGATCACACTCGTCTACGATAAATGATAAATGTGAGCAAATTGAAAGTGATCTAAATAGTCAGAATCTCTCTATTTTCGGTAATAAAAACCATTCGGAATCTCCTCAGTACAGAACCAATATGCCAATGCCTTCACTAAACCGAAATTCATTCTGATCTTGGATCTTGCCACGATCGAACTTCAAATATGCAAACCATTTTCGATACACAATCCAAGATTCGTGCTCATCGATAACCAAATGCAAAATCCAGTCGTCGTATAACTTAACTGATAACAACACCGAGTTCCACATAATGTAGACGGACACTGAAATCTTTTTCAGACCTGCACGGAATCCACGCGAGCATCCACAGAACCACAGAACTGTAAATCGGCTCAAAAAAAAGTCACGCGTCGCGTTCGATCGATCTGTCACAAAGCCTGCGTGTCTGCAAAACTTTTCGAAAAAACATTTTCCAATAAAATCCGTGCGATATCAACAGTGTACAGGTGGTTCTGTGGGAACTATACACGGCAAGTGGTTGGATGTTCAGTGGGGAAAATGTCATCGTCCAAGCAGATGCAATCGAACTCATTTTTTCGATTGCAATCAAATTACGAGGAGCTGAATGTCATTGGAACCGGTAATTAGATTTCCATAGTGAAGTGCTTGTGATCGCACACACGTACGCGTGCAACAGTGTCAAATTTCTGTGTGTAGCTCTGTGCGAAGGGGGCACATGTGTGCTCCACTTAGCAGGCCGGCTCAGGGAGGGCTTGGACCTTGGGCTTCCTCGCAAGGTATTCGCAAAATTCTTAGTCAAGACACAAGAAAAATGCGTAAGTGCTGGAAGGGAGCGCTGGGTTCTTGAATTTGATTATGCTTTAGACCTGGGCCGAGCTCAATGACTTGTCCAGAGCTCGCCGCGGTTGACTTGCTGCCCAACCGAAAAAAATTGTAAACAAATAGCCGCGAAATATAGATATGAATCTGTTTAAACATCCAATTAGCAATGCTTGATTTGACGGTGATTTTCTCGTTTCAGGTGCTTACGGGACCGTCTACCGTGCCAGAGACCTGAATAACGCCGGCAACATAGTGGCTCTGAAGAAAGTGCGAGTGACCCTGACAGAGGATGGAGTGCCAATGTCTACTCTACGGGAAATTACGCTGCTTAAGCAGCTGCAGGCCTCGCAGCATCCAAACATCGTCAAGTAAGTGGGGTGCTCGCCGAATTTTTGAGTGTTTACGCTTGGTCAGCCTTCATTGACAGATCCCCAGCAATGTAAACAAAAAAGTTTGCGATCGTGATGTAACGCATGCGTGCGCGCTGTAGTCATTAAGTGGATCGCGTACCGATTCGAGAGGCGGAAACTTTGAATCTTGTCCACACTCGCGAAGCGTTTGCCTACTTCTATTGATTTGCATATGAAGTGCTGGAGTTTGCTAGTCTTTTAGATTTAATTTGCATTGCGATCGATCTTTTTGGATCTATGACCGAGTTAGGCGATTTAGGATTAGCGGAAATTTATGCTCGCGCGTTAATAAAAGTTGACTTGAATCACATGGAATTCTCGTACGAGTACAAAACAACATAAAAGTGATGATAGACCTTAGGAATTGTTACTTTATCTTTTGGAATTTGATTGCAACGGGTTTGTGTTTGGTGCGGCTCACTGTTACTGCACATTTTTTGTTGTTGTTATACTGGTTTGCGTCTGAGGAATTCGCGCAGACGATCCACTAAATGCATAGCATCTCAAACTGCAGTCGAATTTTTTTCAATTTTCTTCGAACACGACACAAAACTTCGGCGCGTAATAATGAAATAAATGAGACAAATTTCAAATTCTATCATTACTGTTACTTTCAAAATTTTGAAGCCAACTAAATTAGTACCCTGACATCTTAGCATATTTATTCATTTATTCAAAATTAATTCATGATCTATAGCACTGTTGATTTGAAGCGTCTTTTGATAAATATTAAAAATTATATAAATGGTTTTATGAAGACAAGTCACATTCTCAGAATGTTGTGCTTCGTAAGAAATCGAGATTCAGTAGAAATGGGTAGGGAAGGGGTAGTGCGAAAACATAATTTTCGTTGAACCTTAAACAAAATGATTTACTGGCACAAAAGCATTACCATGTATGTAGGAAACGTTTTCAGGTAGATCATCCTCAGAAAATGTATAAATTTTATTTAAGCGGAAACGCGTGCGCTAACAGCTTACTATTGTACAAGTAGAGTTAACATGTTTAGTTCAGAACAATTCTTTATACATAATTGCAATTCATTCTGTTCCATTCCTCATACATGATTGATTGATTGTATTCTCCTTTTTATTTTATCTATAAACACCACATAATTTAGTATAAATTTCAAAATACAAATGCTAACAGTAAAGGGGAAAAGAGAATAAAAGAATAATTACAAGAGAAGAGAATAAAATATACAATTAGTAAGCAAATTCGTTAGTGTAAATTTGATCACGAATGCCTTTCTTCGACTATGACTTTTTTAAGTCGTCTATCTAGACTGTGTTTCCTTACTGTTTCAGAGCATGACAATCCAAAGTCATTTCCTCCTACCTCGTTATTTTTCTTTCTAGAATCTTATTTGCTGTAAACTTGGATGGATAAAAGCGGCATACACAAGCTGTTCCGACGGTTTAAAGAGAATGGTTACTCATTGGTTAACGATCAAATTGATTTTAAACATAAAAGTCGGCTATTGAGTAGTTCCCTGCACGCTGTACAGCAGGTTTTTGTACTGTGATGTTTTTTTAAGGTATTGCATAAGCTCAAGGGAGAACCCTATGATGCACACAGCACAGCCTAGGGAAGGGAAGATTGGGAGATTAACCTGACAAAAAATGTTGCAAGTGAGCCACACTTTTTGGCATGAATTTACTGTGCAACATCCCAGTGGCTTCGTAAGTACAATTCTCGTATAAAATTGTCTCAACCATTGGTACCCAGACGCCAACAGAGGAGAAGATCTGCAGACGTGCGTCTCAGCTCGCTCGGCCACTGGCGTGGGTTGTTAACTAGATTTGGTCGTCTCCAAGTGTTTCCGAAGTGAAATTCACTTCAAAAATTTAATTCAACCCAAATACTTATCTTCTTTAACAATCTCAATGAAGCTGATTGTCGAAAACCTAGTGCTCATTTCTATTTTTTTCCCCTCCGAGCTCCAACGTGCTCAGAAGACAACCTTGCTTCACACCAAACTATTTTTCGAACCAGTCTAAAGGGACCCCGCTATTCTATATGACGACTTTAGGTACTTGAAGCATTTAATTTATTAAATTAATACTTTTGAATCTATACAGTCGAGTGCAGCCTTAAAATCTACAAATTCATTCATCCCTCTGTATCGAAATTACCAGAAATTTTCGCACGGCTAGGATATCTTTCGGGAAGAACATATTTTCATCGTCAGACCACGGTTTTGGAATTTTTTTTTAATTCGTTTCGAAAGGTATCCCCAAAAAACACTTCCACTTCTTTTAAGCATCCTCCACTGAAATTCAGAATGGAAACTATATTTTTATTTCATTCATATGGCAATAGATGTTTCATTTAGAGCTTTGTGTATTCTGTGTAATATTGTTATTAACATGGAAGGATTACGTGAGCCTTCTTTAAAAGCAGTGCATCAGAACAACTGTGATAATAATAATGAGAGTTTTATAAATTGTTGCTAATAATTCGCACACTCATCGTGATATAGTCATTAGAGTCAGTTTTATGAGTTTCATCAAATTAAAGTCAAAATATCTAATTTGCCTTTTTCTGCACTTTTTAATTTCTTTTTTAAATTTCTGAACCGATTTCACTTCACAACTTCCATTCACTCCTATTAACTTTTTTATGACCATTTTCTGAAGCTACTAGCTTAGCATAAACGCAGCCATTTCTTCTGACTTTTCATTTAAGTTCTCGAAACAGTTACTAAATAATTAAATATTGAATAAAAATGTTCTTAAAAAACATATTTTTCTTTAAATCGTAGAACATTTCTGGACTTGTAATTATTGCGCTCATTTCAAGTACTATGACTTTTTCAGGTTATTAGAAGTATGTCACGGAATAAAAGATCGGGAAGGACAACTACTCATTTTTTTAGTTTTCGAACACTTAGAACAAGATTTATCAGATTTAATCGAACGCCTTCCAATTACTGGTATGCCACTAGCAACGATCCAGGTAAAAATCATGAAATTGAATTCACACTTATTTGAGGAACACAATATTCCAGCGCCTATCAAGGGAACTACTTACGGGAGTTGACTTTTTGCACTCCCATAGAATAATTCATCGTGATCTCAAGCCACAGAATCTCTTAATATCATCACAAGGACATTTAAAAATAGCCGATTTTGGCTTAGCAAAAACATACGATTTCGAAATGAAATTAACGTCTGTTGTTGTTACACTGTGGTATCGGGCACCAGAAGTGCTTTTAGGACAACCTTATAACAGTTCCGTGGATATATGGAGTGCAGCATGTATCATTGCAGAAATGTTTCAAAGAAAAGCCTTGTTCCCGGGTACGTCTGAAGGGAATCAACTCGATAGAATATTTGAGTAAGTTTCTGGATTTTTGGCTTATACTAACTGTAATCAAAATACTTTTATTAATCATAGATTAACTGGTAGACCAAGCATATCGCAATGGCCTAAAGAAATATCCTTAGCAAGGGAAAACTTCCCAAACCGGACTCCAAAGCAACCGAGGGATTTGTGTCCAGTTCTTTGTGAATTATCAAATGCGCTGTTAAGTGTAAGTCAAACGAAATTTGAAGTAAACCTCAAGTAGTAATATATAAAATTGCAGAAAATGTTATCTTTTGATCCTCGGGAACGACCGTCGGCCCTTGTATGTCTTCAACATGATTACTTCCATCAAGAGCCCTTGTAAACTGTTGATAATCGTAAATAAACTGCCTCCTCGCGAATAGCATAAGGAATAACACTTACTCTTTACTTCACCGCCAATAAAATCCCAGTTCAATGCATTTAGACTTATCTAACGTAAAACTTTTGTGATACGAACTTAACCACAGTGAAAATCCAGTCTCGTTTAGATTGTAAGATTCAAAGTCATGACGTACCTAAGACAGATTAAAACAGGCATTACACAAAATGCAAAATGTGTTCTATTTTCGTTCTGTTCCGTTGTATACCATAAGCTCGAAAGTGTTATCCTTATATATACGTAACCGTAATATGAACTTGTGTTCTCAGTTTATTACAATTTATTATATAGAAATGAATAGACTTCTAGACTTAGAATGTACGATGATTGATCGCTTTGTAAAATGCAAATAGGCCCATGCTGTTTTGTTTTGGAACAAGCCACTTTTTGGATGTGCCTTCAATATTTTTTACGAACGTAAATAATGCATATATTGTAATTTTTGTATTTGATTGTAACATTTTCTTTATTTGTTAGAATAAACTATTTTTGTAAATAACAAATCACTTACTCTTCCTTCTTAAGTCAACGCCAAGGAGATGCATACCTTACACATCTCTATAAAAAATGATTAAAATTACTTACATCCTTATTTGTGAAGCTATTTTGACTACGAAGCGACATTTAATTAATTAATTAGATCTCAGCGTGTCAATTGTAAGTATGAAAGAAATGAAAGACAAAAAAGAATTTTATAATAATTTTAAATAATAATCACTTCTTCTGTTATATAAAACACCACCTCAATTATTTTTAAATATTTTCAAAGACAAAAAAGAATTTTATAATAATTTTAAATAATAATCACTTCTTCCTTATCTTAAACCTCCTCTGCAGCGACTCCCAATATTCTGCGGCCCAATATCCTGAATTCCCGCTAATTTTGCCTGGAGTCTCCAAATGCCCTGCTTAAAAACGTCCTAAACAGGATGGTTTCCGCTTTGTTCAATATCATTGTGTCTCATCGAAGTTGCTTTGCAAAAGAATAGTTATAACAACCTTTGGACCTGACCTGCACGCAATAAGGTCGTCTGCACACGCTACGGCATAGGAAAGGGAGCTGCTAGCAGCAAACTCTTGCAATGAGCTATGAATTTATGACTTTCTCAAATACCTTACTTGTGTTTGATAGCAAACTTATCGACCGAAGAGTCGCAGGGTTAAGAGAATCTTTATCTTTTTTAGGTATGGGATACATCACTGCTACCTTCCAGTGTGGCTGGTGTTGTGTGGTGAAGTAAAAACCTTTACTTCACTTTAACGCAATTGAACTTTATTAACGAAAAGGGTGATGCAACCGAACCAGAGCACTGGGAACTAAGGAATGGGGATCTTTGTTAGGTTTTCAGGCGAACGGAACATAAGAGGGAGAATACAACTATTGTGGGAAAATTCCGAGAGTTTAGGATTACGAATGCATTCGAAGACGCTAAATAAGCGGAAAGCTTGAGTTGTTGGATGGTTTGGTGTAAAGTTGCAAAAACTAAAGTATGCTGAATAGTAATTTGGATTTGGATTAGGAAAATGGGGAAAAAATAGGGAATAATATTCTTGTGGGCTGGCTTTACTACACTGGATAGTGTGCATCATTCAGCAGATTGTTGAATAGCGTGGTGTAGGAATTAATAAAAGAGTTGAATTGAGCTTAAAATGATTTAATTAATGGCTGTATTTTTTTGCACAACATCCATATAGATCTTAAGATCAGGATTTCGCTTAAACACGTAATTGCAACAACAACACAAGATTCCGATCTTTATACAGATCTTGGATCTGGATCTGGATCTTTAAAGATCTGGAAATTAGTACTTACTCTCGCATACAAATGCTTGTTTCTACTCTTAGATGTTGGTACTACTTGTTGTCAAATTCAAACAGTGATCTTAGAAGTTAGCAAAAATGTATAATATAAGATTGTCAGGAATAAAAAACAAGTAAAATTTACATGTTTGAAAAATTGCAACTTCATTACCTACAGGATAATAAACTAACGCCATACAATTAACAGCTGTTACCTTGACAATGATTATCGGTACTGCTAACGTATAAAACTAATTCCAACAAGATCCCACTCGTTTTTTTAGTATGGGTTGTAGTGTAGTTAGGTATGTCAGGGACCTTATTTGGGACGGCTTATTTGAAGATTCTCCAAGAAAACCCAGACGCTCACTAAATTTAATTTATTAAACAAAAAAACCTTCCCGGGGTGCAAAGTACTCATGCCTTTTTCACGGACACGGTATAGAGAATACAAAATCTGCTTGGCCCGAGTACTTCTTCCGCCATTTTTTACCGAAGTGACGACACTGCGCCAGGAATTTTTGGTTATATTGTTGAAAAATTCTAAAATTAGTCAAGAGCAAGTACGCTAAAGTATGCACAACAGAACATTATTGCAAAGAAATAAATGAAAACTATGCTCTTGAAACCCTCCATTTACAAATGACTACTATTTTCAAATCCTTCATGTAAAAAAACCTTACAATTTGGAGTTGTTTTTAGTACATCGTTTAGTACAATTCGCATTCTCATACATGTTCTAACTTTTCACTGTGAATATTATACGTTAGCTGACATTTCCAATTTCTGTGCTGTGGCATTTGCCAAAGGAGTGAAGTTAGGATTTTGCACAATTTGCTCTGTTTTGCCTTTTTAAAAGGCCTTGGTGATCAGCAAGCTGAATATTTAAATCATGATTAAAGCAATACTTGTGTTTAATAACCATGGGAAGCCGCGACTGTCGAAATTCTACCAGTATTTCGTAAGATTCCGTTCATACTCGCAGCTGGTTATTGATTTTTGTGTACATTTTTCCTAGAATGAGGATATGCAACAGCAAATAATTAAGGAGACATTTCAATTAGTTTCTAAACGAGATGATAATGTGTGCAATTTCCTGGAGGGCGGAAGGTATCATGACTATTAAGACTTATTGCAGCACTCACTATTAATGAGAAATTTCCACAGCCTTATCGGCGGATCGGATTACAAGCTGATCTATCGTCACTATGCCACTTTGTACTTTGTTTTTTGTGTAGATTCATCAGAGAGTGAGTTGGGTATCCTAGATTTAATTCAAGTGTTTGTGGAAACGCTAGACAAGTGTTTCGAGAATGTGTGCGAACTCGATCTCATATTCCACGCGGACGCTGTCCACCACATCCTTTCTGAATTGGTCATGGGCGGAATGGTCTTGCAAACAAATATGTCTGATATCTTAGCTCGAATCGAGGACCAAAACAAGTTAGTTAAACAAGAAGTAAGTACATAGTGCACTTGCAGAAGCTATCGTCATTCTACTCATTGTGATATTCTTAGGCTGGCCTATCTGCGGCTCCTGCAAGGGCTGTTAGTGCTGTGAAAAGTATGAACATTCCGCAACAGATAAAAGATATAAAACTTCCCGACTTGCCACAAGCTATTAAGGATTTGAAATTCTGACCGGGTCATTCTGGGTTAGATAGCATAGTTTTAAGTCGGATTTCTTCCCAAAACACCTACATACCCATTGAAGAGTCTTTCAACTATGAATACTATCAATCTCAGACTCAATCAGATAGCTTAAAAGCTGGAAGATTGCGGAAGTCGGGGAGTAAGAATGACTCTCACCTCTTGGATACACCTGACCTACTGACTACTCCCAGTGACGAAGCGGATCGATGGAAGCCTTCGCTACACAACCTTAGTAACATCTCTACCAGTGGGTTTACTCAACGGGAAGAGCATCAGTCAATTTCTGGCATTAATACAAACCTGCCTGAGCATGTTTACAATCAAAAATACACAAAAATAGAGTAACGTTTTCATTTTTTTTACCTAGAACATTTAATTTAGAACTTGGGTTTATATTTTTAGATCTTGTTATTACTTTAGATAAGGACATTAAAAATGTTTAAGAAAATTCTTTACCTATTGATTTTATGGCAGCAAAATTCCAATTTTTGAAGTATAGGCTAGTTGTGCAGTAGATATTTTTGGAGGATCTTTAATTTTGCTCTCTACTCTTTTTGTGTTCTTAGCTATCTTAGCTGAATTCCTGGAAGAATTCACAAAATTTATTTCTTTATGCAGAAGGCAGATAAATCTCGTGGAATTAATGCGGAGAAGCGGTAAAGGCTTTTGAACGAGGCGAGTGCGATTCAGTAAACATGAAATTTCTCGAATATTACGGGCTTCCGTGAAAAATTATATCAAAGCGTAACATGGTTTCCGACTTTTTGTTCTAGGGCACAACGTGCAGTTTCTGGCCTGTGTTCCAATTATGAGCTTGTAGCGTGCAGCGTCATCTTTACCATGTCTTGAAAAATCTCTATTTGTTGCACGTTTTTTCATCAATTTCTGTAGTGATATTACCAACGATTTTACTATTAGTTAAGCTGACATTAATATCACTGGAATTTATTAATAAATAACCAATTTTTCTTTTGAGTTCCTTTTGATTGCAACCGCCATTTTGCATAATTCTTTCAATTTTCTTTTAATATTTCTAGTAATCAACTAACATAATGTGCCATATTCTAATGAGTTTTGGTACATTAGAGACCAATGTCATAATCTAGCCATTGATTGCACATTTTACAACATTCACATATTTCCCTGCTACAAAAAGAAATTGATCATTGCATTTTCCCAGTTAATCAGGGTTATTATTGGCCTTTAAGCCTGTAATAACACTGCCGGATTTTTAAACACAACCGGTATCAGGGGGAAGTAACTATATCTAATTAAACCACATAATATATTATATAGTTATTTCTAAGAATTTCTTACTTTTTTGTTCAATAAACACAAGGAAAAAGGTTGAATAGCATATGAGAAATCTTATGTTGTCCAAATGAAAGCCACAACACACAACACCATTACCGAATTAACATTACAAAATTGAAAACACAATCTCTCTGTTTACTTGTTTATTATGCACTATATTGTTTATTTATGCGTTTTAAAAATAACAAATTTTTGTGCACTGGGAAGAAGTATGGCGTCCAATCTAACGAACATTTTGTACACATTCTGCAGAATTATATGGTTGTTTTAAATTATCCACTTGGATACAACCCTTGAAAAATATATTTTAATATTTACTGATATTAAAGGTACATATTACGTTATTTGTTAAATATATTTTATAATAAGAACTCCTATATGAATTTGAAAAGCTTTCCAATCAGTAATGGAAAAATTCGTTGAAGAAACGCTTCCACTGAACCGTAATAAGAACTATTCACATTTAACGAAAATTAAGTTGAGTCGACGTATGAAAAAGCTACCGGTCAGTCGGAAAAGTGTGGAGTGGCAGTAAAGTCACTCACCCAAGAGGATTTTTTTGTAATAGGAGTCGCGATTCGAGTTAGTGAGTGTTTTGTGTTTAATTTCATTTCAAATCATCTTGTTATCAATAATCATAAGTGTAAAAAGTCTGAGAATAGAAGCATTGACGCAAGATCTCAACAAAAAAGTGATTTGGTTAAGTGGATGAAACGTCAAACGGTTCAAAGCCGCTGGTTCAAGTTGAAGTGAAATTTTTATCCGAAGATTACAAGAAAGTGACATCACGCTCACGCCTTAGTTGTTTCGAACATAGTCGTCGGCGGACACGGATTAGCCAGCATAACTTTCATTTCCCTATTGCTAAAGAACTAACTCCTGAAATTCCAATATTTGTTTTCCCCATCTTTTGTCCCAATCAGACGTCAGAGATTCTGGCTGAAATGTGCCTTCCAGTATTTCCCGGTCTTCTCATTTGCTTTTGATTTTTTCATGTGTTTTCGAAATTGAAGAGAATCGCTGCGGAAACCGCATATAATTAAGCAAATTTTTAAAACTTTAGGATTAGGTTGAAAAAATCTTAAACAAAGATACGAAAGAGACACTTGATAAAACGAACTCGAGCCCCTAAAACGTTGTAGGAGTGAACGAGAAAGAGAAGTGTGTAAAAATGGCAGACGAAATGGGCGATCGCAATGATCCGGATTTGAAGTATTTGTCTGTTGAACGTAACCCATTCAATGATCCGGCGACACAGGCGGAATGGACACAGAAGCGCCTCGTTTGGGTGCCCCACGAAGCCCAGGTAAGTAAATTGTTTTCGTCAGTTCCTGTAAAGGTTAAAAGCCAGTCAATCTGTGATAAAGCATCCAGTTTGGTGGGCTTTAAAGTGCTACGGTGCATAGGTACTGCTTTCACTTGAGACCCAAACTCCAATTTAATTCTTGTTCTTGTCCCGTCCGTAGTTCAACTCAATTGGACTGAGGCGACGTCCGCCTGCTATTCAAATTCAGGGAGGTTTGTTTGACGTTGAAGTGTCCAAATTTTGATTCAAATGAGTCATCCTATTGGCAGCGACTACTGGCTGTTAGGCTAGTTGCTAGTGTCTAGGGTTGTCAAAGCATTTTCAAATTTCATCCACGAGAGCATGACGGCACCATTCTCAGCGGTTCTACACACCCATGAAGCAAAGGTCCATGGCAGCAGTCAGTCAGGCACTTATTTGAAAGCAGGCTCTGGTGATATCAGTAGGGAGATTGAACAGTATGGCCACGATTCATGAACAAATTCTGCATGTTTTCTGTAACTCCAACGATGCGGTTTGCTCTGCTTTATCATGTGAGGTGGGTGAGTGTGAGGCTGTACTGTATCCGTGGAATCGCGACCGCCAGTGGATTTTTGTTTGTTTTCTTATCACACTCAGAAAGCCGTTCGCCGTGAAAAGTTGCAAAGACAACTTGCGGTCGCATAGAAGCCAGGCATAAGAATACTTTAAGAAAGTAAAAAGACCTTTGACTTTTGGTGTACAAAGAAGTCCATTTAGTCAGTTGAAATTCTCGATGAGTAGCTCCACATATATTCTGACTTCATACGTACAGGGGGAGAACAAAAAATTCTAATGACTGCCAGTTTAGACTACAGTTGAATCAGTTTCACGAAATTTGTTCTTGTTCTTTTTATCATTACCTTAAATTATACAGGATAAGAAAATGAGGAAAGCAAATACCACGTCCTGTTTAAATTATGTTAATACCAGAACCAAAGATAAAGTAATAAAAAATTCATAGGCATTTACTGTTGCTTAAGTAACAAGGACCTACTATATTTTCAATCATATCTTCTATCATATATACTTCTTACTGGAAGGTTTGTCAACTCACCGCGGGAGTCCACAACAACGATTCACTTGCTAAACTAAATACCTATTATTTAATTCGATACTGATTCCGTTAGCAAAAGTTCTTCCTGTTATATGGAAATGGTAGTAAGATTAGACAATTTTGAACGTAAAGTGGGTTTTCAGATCAATGACCAGAAGACGAAGTTCCTTCTACTAAAATTTCAGACAGGAATTTCGAAGAAGTGGATGCCTTCACCTCTCACATATATTTGCGGGCATGTAAACTTGATAATTCGCTTTTCTAATGACACTAAGTTGCACTTTACTGAGTAATAGAGTTATGGGCACTTAAACAACAACTTATCAAATGTTCCGCTGATTTAATTTCTGAAAATTGCCAATCCCTAGGTAAGCAAAGACTGCTGCTAACCTCGCATTAATATTTTATTATCAATTTTTCCTAAATGTTTACTTACTCAAAATATAAAAATAATAATTACTCAAAATATAAAAATAATAAAAGGGAGCCACGCGCAGTGTAGGGTTCCGTAGTTGCCTGTCACAATATACGGACTTAGAAGGGGGCTTTTAGTTTGATACTATGAACATATTCAGGTCTATTATTGAATTCTTTTGGAACGGAGACGGAAAAGCTTCTAAAGCCTTTTTTCTCAGAAAATTTGAGAGAATATATTTGGAATTTTTAAATCTTATCATAGTTACCTTTGATATTGAATAATATTTCCGATAAAAATGTGAAATTTAGTTCGCAAAGAATTGTTTGCGTGATTATTTTGACACCTTATTCGGAAAAAAATATTGTTATCAAAGGATACTGAGACGAGATTTTGCAAACCGTGTAAAACTTTCCGAAAATTTTTTGAAGAAAGTAAAGGCCAATTTACATTACTGCAACATTGTAAGCAAACAGTGCGAGTGGGATAGATAAAGCTAACATGATAAAATACGAAAAAAGACAAAACATATGCCAACAAAATTTTACAAGCTAAAACGTCAATTTCCCTGCTGAAATATAATTTTTCTTTCCCCTTCATTCTTTGTCCTTTTTTTACACATATCATCAATCAATAAAACCATCTCGTTCAGGTTTTCAGTAAAAAAACATGTTGCTGCTATGTAAATTGGCCTTAAGCCTATAAAAGCCTTTTCGTTTCCGTTTCGAACGGATTCAATAATAGACCTGATTAATTGAGTTCACGGTTTAACGGCTAATAACATCTACAGGGGCCAGTATATTGAATTTTAAGTTTTTCAAACGATACTCAACTCAAATTTATATTTACTACCTGTTTTACACAACTAACAACTTCATTTAAGTAATTTTCAATAGAATTTGTACGAAATTTTCCTTTTTACTAGGTGGTCGACTATTACTCGTTAACTTGTA
Source organism: Dasypogon diadema (assembly GCA_006980735.1). Classification (NCBI taxonomy): domain Eukaryota; kingdom Metazoa; phylum Arthropoda; class Insecta; order Diptera; family Asilidae; genus Dasypogon; species Dasypogon diadema. The sequence goes on from QYTT01095695.1 coordinate 37,395, forward strand.
CTTAGCTCTGATAGTTTTCCTTTTAACTTCGTTATACTACTGCCGTGAATTTTTTCACATATCCAAAATAACCGTTTAGCTGGCAGGGGGGCATTTGACTCTACAAACATTAGAACTTTGAAGTTTAATATTTCGCAAATGGATCCCTGAATCGAAAAATGGTTTTCACACACCCACAATATTTTTGAACGACCCACTCAACGACATCCCACACCATGAGATAGACGAGAAAAAAAAATCATCCCCACTTTACGTTTTTTTTTCAAGATTTTATTTTATGACTTTGTCGGCGTGATTAATATGTATACCTATGCCAAATTACAGCTTTCCACTACAGAGTCTCTGAGCTAAGGCGCGGACAGACGAACGGAAATGGCGAAACTATAAGGGTTCCTTGTTGACAGCGGAACCCTAAAAACCCAATTATATACCAGAGTTAAATTAATTTATGGAAATATGTATATTGAGGGGAAAAATGTCTTTTTTGGAAATGTTTTAGAAATGGTTATTTTTTATGTATTGCCTATTAAAAATTCAATTTATATTTATTCATTCATTTAGAAATTGCTATTCCTTAGGAATACATACAGTGGCTCACGAAAGTATTGGGACTGACCCTTTATTTGAAGTTTCTGTAATAAAAACTATGTCTTATAAAAATATACTAAAAGAATTCATTTATTTACTTATTTAAATATATTTCAATTAAAAATTAATAATACATTTATTCAAAATAAGGAAAAAAAATCATTAAACTTCTTCCAAGTGCTGATTTTGTCATGAAAGTATTGGAACCATATATCTATAGAATACAGTGTTGTGATAATTAATTTGACCGCAACAATTTATTTTTATTTTACCTTAGTATTTTGTTACAATTCCTCTCTGGTTAATTACTTCTTATTTTTATAAGGTATGGAAACTTCAAATAAAGGGCCAGTCCTAAGACTTTCGTGAGCCACTGTACATATATAAAATTACACTTTCTGTTTATATTGAAATTGACATAAGTCCACTTTTACAACAACACCAAAAATTAATTTTAAATGGCTTAAATTACAGTTTCATTTAGATTTTTACTGGTAGAACTTTCACCACCCCTTTTAAATGCTATAAAAAAGAAGTGGTCCACATTTCACAAGCTTTCATTCATTTTTACGCAAGTTATAATGGAATTACTGTAAAAAGGGCTTCCTCTTTTCTAAATTCATTCATTTTCGTATGAACGCTTGGGATTGGTATGCATATAGTATCGAATTTCAACTTCTAAAATTACAGAAATGCGCATTTTGCAGGGGCCTTATTCACGAATTCGATTCGACTAAAATATTGGTCGTTTTCAAAATTTCGGAACTCATGAATTCGATACTCGTAAAGATACCACTCGATATTCGTGTGAAACTTTGACATGAAATTGTCGTTAGGCTTGCATGAAATTCATACTTTCTTAAGGCAATGCTTTAAGTTCTTTACAACCGAATTCATGCATACGAAATTAATACCAAATCGAATCTGAAATTCGTATCGTATTTGTAGTCGAATCGAATTCGTGAATAGGGCCCCAGTACTTTAAAATATTCCATTATAGGGATTATTATGTGGGCCGATTATGCTCATCTACGAACTCAACCTCACAAATAAAATAACAAATTCACATACCAAATTTCAGCTCTCTATGTTGCTCCGTTTGCCCGTAATCATGTTGACAGGCGGACGGACGGACGGATGTATATGCATAAATCGAAATAACTTTTGATCTTGAGTAGGAATCTAGTAACTTTTATGGGCCTACGATGACTCCTTCAAGGTGTTACAAACAGTAGACTAAACTTATTAAGGTACTTGTTATACAAAGACCTTAAAAATTAACATTCATTATTCTCTGCCTAACACTTATCAACTTATTTACAAATTATTGTTGAGCAATATTTAAGATGAGATTTTAGATACATAAAGCAGTACAACTTCGTCCAAATAAAATAAAAGTACTTACTTAGAAAAGCTATAAAAGCGATTTCGGATAATTTTTCCTATATTTTTTAACCCTAAATTAAAGTGAGGGCTTCGTGAAATCTTAAACGTAATTTTTGTCAGGAAATAGCTGTTCAATAAAGGAATTGTCCGAGGTAGTATGGATAAATCCGGGCTCCTTTAACAATTTTCATGAAGTTATACAAAGTTATAATCTGGGCAGCGGCTCATTAAACAGATCTACTGTGTAACAACCCAGTAGCTTCGCAAGTACAATTTTCCTCAACAGAATTACGTCAACCAATTTTACACAAACTAGGAGATCCCTGTGCAATTGCACAAATTGAAGGTATATGAGTGACATAACGTTTTTATATATTCCCTCAATTTGCACCTTAAATTTCAAAGCGCGTTTTTTTCAAAGGTGTCCCCTATAGGCCTAATCCTTCCATGCAA
>QYTT01095696.1:9010-35931 GCA_006980735.1 Dasypogon diadema
ATTCGACAGGGTTCAGTCGACGCCACTTTAGGCGTCGAAAGGGCTGCTGAACAAAATTGTTTTAATAATTATGTATGTGATAAATATTTTATGATTTAAAAAGAATGGCATAAATATTTGGAATTCGTGAGGGTAACACTCATCTTTAGCTCGTAAAATTTTGTTGGCATATGTTTTGTCTTTTTTCGTATTTTATCATATTAGCTTTATCTATCCCGCTCGCACTGTTTCCTTACAATGTTGTAATAATGTAAATTGGCCTTAACGCAAAGCAAATTAAATTACTTGTTGAATATATGGAGAAAAATCCCAATCTAGCAATCTAGAATCAACTGCAAATGAAAATGCACTAAGCCATGAGCAATGACTGGCAGGCCACTTGTAAAAATCCCTTTAGCGAACAAACACATTGACATTCAATAACACTCAACCGTTAACTTTTCTGTCAAAATTTTTTAACCAGTGTTAAATCACAACGGATTATGCAATTTTTTTTAATACAGCGGTCTTTTTCAAAAACGACAAACGAAAAACGTCGTTGGTCGACACGTCGCCGTCGAAATACGCGAACTGGGCCCAGCCCTGATAAACTTATTCACCAAAAAGAAACTTCATTTCGCTTTACTTAAGTTCTTTTATTTTTATAAATGGGAGATTAGAGGTCTTGCCGTGGGCCGCGGAACACTCTAACTCGCTAGTACAAGTTTAGGATTAAATTATTAGTCAATAATTGGACAAGAAGTTGCAACTACGTTTATTCAATTTCGCCCTCCTAATTTTCCAATAGGAGGAATCGGTTAAAAACTAGAGTACCAAATATCATACGCAGCGAAAATAATTGAACGTGTGAGTGGAATAACAGTAATATTCCAAAAGTACAAAAAAAGTTGAGAGAACTATTTTATAGTTTAAATGTAGGTCTATCGCTGAACGGAACAAGGGCGCTTTCTAATATTCATCATGGTGTACACAAATTCTTTTTTTCACCATTCATCGTTATTTTCATCAGTTTCGTTCTTTATTTAACCAATGTCGTTATTGTGATTTCATCACTTTCATCACGGAAAAATTGTGATTTATTGCTGACTTTACTCAAATGTCACAGTATTTTGTACGGCTGTAAAATTTGCAATATGGCTAACGAAAGAGACTTGGAAAAAAGATTTAGCACTTCTTCTTGGCGAAGGTATAATTTTTATTAGCAATTATAAGATAACTTTGTAGATATATCAGAACAAGGTTTTCGCTGGACATATGCAATATTCACCATGATGCAATGGTGAATTTAAACAAAATTCATGTATTCAATGAATCATGGTGCATTTCATTTGTGTAAAGCACAACCATTGATGAATATTAGAAAGCGCCCCAAGGGTAATATTGATTTTTTTGGATTATAACTGGGGCCTAGTCATGTAATTCGAAACGACTAAAAACTTTCGACCTTTCAGGGAAATGGTGTCACATAAATCGTTTCGACTAATTCTTGACAGCAGTTTCGTTCGAATTTGAGTCGACAAGGGGAAAGTAAACTACTAATAAACATACGTAATTTGCGTCCTACAACTAAGTGTATTAGGTGGAAGTTTTGAAAATGTAATAGCATTTTGAGAAAACATAACTTTTGTATAAATGCATAGATTCTAGTGCACCTGTCGCATGGAACTGCCATTTACTAAGCCGAATGAATTTCATGACATGAAATATATTTCGATTCGACTTTCGTAGTCGACTATAAGACGAATCGAAACAAAGTTACATGACGAGGCCCCTGTTCTTTCACTCACACGTTCAATTGGAATTGAGAGTTCAATTTCCATACACTTGGAGGAAGGAAAAAAATGTTTACTCGTAATTAATTCATTGTTGGCTTCGGTCAAGAAATTCTGGTGACAGAATTTGATAGTGTGATACTTTTATGAAATTACTTGAAACAAAGCCGTGAGGAAATTTACTTTTGGGTGAAAGTGATATAATTCGATGGAAATGGTGATAGGAGTATTTGGGTTGTTTAAGTTTATTGGTTTGTGAAAAATGAGAAGTGTTAAAAGATTTAGGTAGCAACGACGCTGATGCTGGCTTTGGAATGCGTAATTCAGGGTACATTGGGATGATGTTAGCACTTGGAATGTGTACTGCGGGATCCATTTGGCATGTGTAATGAAGGGAGCAAATGCGTGGTGCTACGTAATGAAATTCAGAAAAAGATCTTATGTGTATCCCACCTGATACGGGATAACTTTGTTTATCTGGCTGCATTTAAATTAGCCAAATAATTGTATTTTATTCCTTCCAATTAGCACCTAAACTTATGATTAATTCTTTAAAATAAGTCATATTACAATTATCACTAATGCGGAACAGTAGTACATAAGCCTCTAAAAGAATCTGCAATCTTCTCAAAATTTGATTACGTAGTACATCAACTTTCCGCCATAATTGTAAGTTAGCTTGAATGCTTTTCAGTGTTTCCTTTCGAATAAGAGAAATACAGCTTCGACAAGCGATATTTACCTTTAAGAAAATTGAAATAAGCGATTTTAATCAAAATGCATCGATACTTACTTTCACTGTATGGCAGAATTCCGCAAGTGCTTGTAGTCTCTCACGTAAAGGTAAATTAGCTAATATAAACCCCAAGATATTTTTTACATTTGCCTCGATATCCTGAGGAAATATCCTAGATTCCAATGTTCTAAAACAATAATTTTCGAGATTTTTAATATAGTTAGATTTCTAATACAGTTAGTTTTATACTTATTTCGAGGAACTAAAATTAACGTTGGATACGATTCCATTACATATTCCCAAGGAAGTTCATGTTTATCTCCATCAATTCTCAAGTATGTGATATCCAAAGGCTTTAAGAGTTTAGCTATTTTTAATAGAGTTTGCGATATTAAAGTACATAAGGCACATTGAGAAGAATAAAATAGAACAACCAGAGTCTGAAAATTATATATATATCTTTTAAACAGGCATTGTTTTTAACAAGAATATAACTTACCGATTTAGAAAGTTCCATAAGATTTTTGACAGTTCTGAAATCCGCTTCTGCTATATTAATTTTGGTGTTTTCCAAAGCTTTCATTTCCAGTTTTATTTCTTCACTTTGTGACTGTCTTTTCAAATTTCTTTCATGAAAATCCTTTACAAACAAATAAAGAGATGAAGCCGAAAACGTTGCATTCATTCTGTATGTTGTTTCGGCCTGAAATTATAGAATTTTAATAAATTACCCCGTTTTCTAGTTTTGCAAAATGCAAAGATAGATATTACGCCGAAAATATTTGATATATGTTTTTTACAACCATAACCATAAACTTTCTATGTAAATATTTCTTAACAAACCAAACAAGACCTAAGTTAACTGCATTGTATGACAAAACATTATTTAGAAAATGGCGGAACTTTTGTGGTCACCTTATACGTGCGTGCACATAAATTTCGCCGCTCCTTAGAAGATTTTGTGCCTCTTATTGTTTATTTCATTTACATAGTAAATAGTAATGACCCAGAAAATTTTATTTGCCTATTTCCATGAACATGCCTAAAAACCTACAGTTTTTGCATATTTTATGAAAACAGAATTCCAATTCAAATTTTCGCGCTATCTTGAGTATGCAAAGGACACTATTGTTGAATTTCATTTGCACTTTCAGGGTAAGCCAGGGTTCAACCCTGAAAATGCAGCAAATGAAACATGAATTTAGAGTTTTGTAGTTGTAGTGGTAGGTATTTTGTGTTCATATTGTCAGTTTCATAGGTATGTAGTAGTGAACTCTACCGAACCCTTGGCTGAACTCGGGGTGCGAAAACTGCTATAATGGGTTAACTCGAGTTAACTCAGGTTAACCCAAAATTGTCAAATAAAACAGCTTTTTAGAGGAACTGCTAGAAAGTGTCAAAGAAACTGCAATAAAGTGAACCCTGAAAGTGCAAATGAAATTCAACATATATTTTTCATATCGCCAACTACTTTTTACACATTGTCGTAAAGGCAATAGGAGTATGAGGCATACGTAAAATTTGAGCCACTCTTGAGTTGGGGATTGCAATGACACGCTTTTTCCAGGTCATTTATTTCTGTGATTTGTAAACATTTCAATTTTAGTATCAATAATAAAGTTGTAAGCAATCACACCGTTTGCTTCAGATTATATTATTTTTTTATATTATTATTCCCGTTTATTTTATTTCCCAAATTATAGTGTATCAAACTTTTAAATGCTTTTATTTTCTTTGGAAAATTTTATTTAAATTTGACTTCACCTCAATTCAATTTTTATTTTTAAAAAAACTTCAAGAGTTTACAGAGTTTAAATGCTTTGCTTGCTGCAATCTGTTTACTGTACAAAATGAACACGGGGAAGCGTACCACATGGCGAGGATTTTCTTCATTCATATGCTGAATGTTATAATAGTTACCACAGAAGCGGTCAATGCACTTCTAAAGTATATGGAGTCGACCATTTTTCACAAGAATTTCGAGCAAAGCTTGCAAAAATGAAAAGCAATTTTCAAGCGTAAAGCCAAACAGTACATATTCCGAATGAGAAATTTATATAGAAAATTTGCTAGCAAAAAGCAAATCAGATTAGATTTTTAAAACAGAAAAAGGAGCTCAGTACTCGCAACGAAAAACGCTTCGTCGCAAGACTCAAATTGAAAACCTTGACGCGTAACTGGCGAAATTGAGATGTTAGTAAATTTTTAGCATTTTTTTTTCATTGGTAAAAGAAAGATTTAAATCGAGCACCGTATAATGGAGTTACAAGCGAAAGAAACATATCCCTCTCAACTGTTTGGAGCAGAAATGGTATAAGTTTTCTAAATTTATTCCATTATTGCATCAGACAGGTAATAACATACTAATTGTTATTGTGTTTGTCTATAAATTCTTATTAGAAATTAATTTTATTGCTTTTTTCGCTTTTTCTTTTTTTGTTAATGTTCGAAATACGTTTTTTGTTTTACTGTTTTTGTATTATTTAAAAATATCCAAAGTACATTTTAAATTTCTCTATTATTAAGAGAATATATCCTTTTACTTGTCCCTCCTTTGCACTATAATTGAATTTTCAATTTAGTCACTTATGTAAAAAAAATATACAAGGTTTCCAGTAATTAATCGATATGCGGTATAACAATCGAAATGTCCTGATCAACGTTTGTTCGGGGATCCTCTCCCTTAAAATCACTCCCTACCCCTCAAAATGGCGTCCAAAGATTTTATGTCCTTTGACGAAGGTGCTCCCTTAAAATCCTTCAACTCTTCATAAAAACATCATAGATTCATGGCCTACGAACAAACATTGATCAACACACTTCAAGGAATCCATGGGTATACCGTATATCGATTAATTACCGGATACCCTGTATGCAAAAAAGTCCTTTTTTCAATTTTTCCAGTCCAGTCTATTAAAGCGCTGCAGTGTCATGCAACTAGATTGGCTTCTTTTTAGAATACCGCTTAAATTTAGCGGACAACACCAGACAGAAGAATCATAAGAAGAGTGAACTGAGAATTTTAATCTGGTAAATCTACAATATATTCTTAGTTTGAATTTCAAAGCATAAAAAAGTTGTGCCAAAAAAAAGTTGTGAAAAAAATTGTGCAAAATTCCAGCGGCCTCGAAAATATAAATTTTGTCAACAAAATTGCATCAACCACTAAAATTGCCCACAGAGCTGCATCCCGCTATACGTAAAGGTTATGAAAATTCTTTTTATCAATATTTGTTTTATTGACTCAACGTTTCGGTCAATGCCTTGAGATTTTCAAAGGTATACAGGCTGTGGCGACAGCCGATTAATTTACTTGATCCTGATTATTTCTGGCATCTCACAATTTGCTTTATGTTTAGTTCACGTGTAAACGTAACCTCGTCTTGCTGCGATTTACGTTAGACACCTTGCGTATGGCGCGCTGGTCTTATTGAGTAGGCCAGTGAGAAAAAAAGTAATTTTTTCATGTTAGGTTTATGACAGTTTTTAGCAATTTTTTTTTGGTTTCGCAAAGGTTGAAGTTGTAGAATCTAATTAATATTCCTTGTTAGTTAAGTAATATTCCTTGTTTGTTCAGCGCAAATAAAGCCGACTTAAAGATTTTCTATTCTCATCTTTTAATTGAACATGACGAGGATTTGCAATCACTGAGCTTGAGTTGAAGCAATTTTCGCTATCCCTTCTGGGGCCCCTCAACTGAGTCGAAATTAGAAGAATCGTTTGGAAACAGGGCGTAGAATACCGCTACAAGGCTAAATAAACAACACTTTAAAAACTTTTTGTAAAGTGTGCCTTCTGGGCTAGAAGGGAAACTTATTATAAATTGATTTTAGTGTTGTTAACAAGTTACGCATAGTAGCATTACTAACCAACTTTATCAAAATCCTTAAAACAAAAATTACATTAAAGTGCCGATAGGCACTGAAAGCTATTCTAATATTCACTGCTAAATATGACTTAACCCGGCGTCATGGGGGTGGTAATTTGTTCCAAGGACGTGGGGGTTAGGTCATCATTACCCACTTTTTCAACACCAAGTATTCTTTTAATTTAAATGGCACTTTTAGGAACTTAACAAACTAATCTCTGGAAAAAATAACAAAAAGTTAATTCGAATCATCATTATGAATGCAGTCGGCGCAAAAGGGTATATGTTCAGGACAAACATGCTTATTGCAACCGTGACACGTATGAGTGGTTTTTTGGGGTTTCCTTGCGGAACACCCCTGGCATCTTTTACGAACATTGGCCCCCTTTGCTGGAGGCTCCTCTGGTGATTCGTTCATGAATAGTCCGATTTTTCGGATTTCTCGGGGTAAGCGTGTAACATTTTGGCAGACTTTCATATGTTCACTCACAAGGGCAAGGCCTAAATTTTTCAAGTACCGACGTCGTTTTTGATTTGACTCATTATTTATTCGGTGCATTATAGCCCCGTTAATGGCATACATATTTAAAATAGCATAAAAATACAATTAAAAGCTACGATAAGTGAGAAAATTACACATGGCAAAATGGCGCACAATAGCTACCTTGGTTAAGGGGAAGGGTCATATTTACCTTTTTCAGCTTTCGACAAGTGTAGGGCAGCGCGATCGCCGTCCGACTGATTTTTCATTAAAAACGTTTAAAGAAAGTCAACGCCTCCAGCTACTGAGAAGAGCGGCAAAGTCGCACGCGTAGTTATAAAACCACAAGCATTTTTAAAATATGACGGGTCATTTTGACCCATCCGCCACGACGCCGGGGTGTCCCAACAAGAGTAGATAATTAAAATTTGGTGCCATTTCTTCTGTTGTACGTTGACAGTCAAACCTCTATGGGGAGCGCTATTCCACACAACAACGCATTCTTATTATTGAACATTATTTCTAAAATGGTGAAAATTTGACTCCCACGAGTTGCAAATTACGCCCAATTTTTGGTAGACAAAAATCCCCATACAATTTTTTAATCAGCTCATCACGAGCAATAACGTGGTGTACTTGGTACTAGCTTGATACGGAACACCAAGTATAAATTTATCGAACCCTTAAAAATGCACCTTGTGTGTGTCACAACTGTTTTATATATATTATATATATTAATATAAAAATAACCTTTCTGACTGATATTTACAGATATTTATGAAACATATTGATAATCTGTACAACAAAAAATTTGCTTGATATGAGAAGACCACGACCATTACGATAAAAAACCCCTAGTTCAAAAACTTAATAGAGAAAATTACTACATCTAATATGTTTGAATAATGATCTTTAGTTCAACTAAATATTTGAACACTTCTACGTTTCGGGTAAGTAATAAATATTTTTAAATTATGCCGCTTACCTCATTGTCCAATATAAAAACAGCCGTTTTTTTTAAATTTGTTGAAGCCCCTCCGGTGAGTTTTTTAAAGACATCCTTGTATAAAAAACTATCTAACATCAGAAATGTTAAAGAATTATGATATTTACAACTCATTCCATAAAAAGACGGCATCTAGGGTAAAAGAAAATAAGCAATTTCCTAAATTTGTATTTGTGTTACTCACAGATAAATTAAATCTTCTTGGAGTTTGTAACGAATAATCGACTTTACTGCAGAACTTTTCTCTCGACACATTCAAAATTTCCTCGGCATTCCATGCATCAAATTTTTGACCAACCATAAAAATATTTGAACTAGCATATTTAATGGGTCCTTGGCGGTTTACAATGGGGCAATAATTTCTTGATCCTATGTGGTATGTTATCAGGTTCGAAAATATTGTGGCCGTATTATTTCTGTCGATATGACATTTACCCTTTGATATATTTATCTTAACCGACATGCTTGCTCGACATTCTGCTTTTATCTCTTGAAGCATCCTCCAGTTCTCTATAATCAAAAATTTTAATATTTCTATTACTAGGTTACTAAACAAATTATTCCATGCATAAAATAAAATTCATATGTCTATTCCTATTCCATTTAGTCCATTTCGCGCATTATTTTTATCTACCTTATTTAATAGTCCAAGTAACTAGAAATAATACACATAGCATGTATCATACATAAAAGGATTTTTGGCGCAAATAATTAAAATGTATTATACATACATGAGTACATATTCATGTTTTTGTGTAATTTACAGTTCCCAGCGTATGATAACCCTACATTCTTCAGAAATTAACTAAAGTATAAATAAATTAGATAAGTTTTTCTTTTAGTTTTTTAGTAGAACGAATCTAGTTGGGTAGCCAAGTATCTTCTTCTTATTCAGATGATAAGACATCCCAATGAAAAAGCTGTCTGAAAAGACATGTTTTTAATTTGTGTTAGGTGTGATAGTTGTAAGAAAGTGATAAGAAACGCTAACAATACGCCTCCAAGTAGTCAAGAGAGATAACAGCTTCTTAATCGCCAAGAAAGCGCATGGGAACAAAGTAAAAGTGAAGGAGTCCCACTGTCAAAGTAGTAAATTTTGCACAAGTGCTTCTATTATGTAGTGCGAATTTCTTTCCGCGAATATTTTATGTGTATTTTGGTGTTACTGTTGTACATATTGGTGTTACTGTGTTCTCAATTATGCTGATGTCTACAGTGTATTGTTTCCTGTGGAATTTAGGCACTGTCAAGACATTTCCCAATATTTGATTTTATGTTACCTTTTACATTCGTCTTTCATTATAGTGTCAATAGTTTGTAATCCTGCTCAGTTTATAAAGTTATAGAATAAAATGATGTACCAAAAAATAGATTATAATTTTATTAATACCCGTGAACCCCATCCACCTCCCATCCTACAAAAGCACGTTTAATGCCATCTATTTGCGAGATTCCTTAATACAGGAGACTAACTGCTGACATGTCTTCAAGACGTAAGTGGACATAGCACGTGCGTTCATCATGGAGCCGTCTGTAAAGTGTCTACAAGACAAGTCTTTGAGAGACTTTAATGAGTCTTCAAAGACTTTTTTCACTGGGATACTTTGTAAAAGGGGCAAAACACTGTTAACGTATGCACAATCGTAATAGGCATGAAAACAGATAAAACAAGCACAATCCTAAAAGAAACAAAGACATAGTTAAAAGGATAAGGATTTAATAGGGCACATGGATTATGGCAATCAAATTTTATAAAAGTATTAATATAGTTTGAATTGAACCTCCTGTTGTTGCTGGGCAATATTTAAATATAAGTATTTGAAATACGTATTTAAATGCTTTTACAATGCTTTGTATTTATATTTAAACACACTTAGAAAGAATTTTTTAATTTATTTTAAATACGAAATTTGATGTATTTTGCATTCAATTAACTACTCGTATTTTAGAAAGAAAGAAAATACTTCCGACATGACTACTGAAAATATGGCTTTGTTTTTTTAAGAATTGCTCACAAATTTTGTAATACTTATGGATAATGTGTATTCACTTTTGAATATACAAGTAGAGGAAGCGTGATGTGGTGAGAAGAATGTAATAAAACTATACTTGTGGAAAGCAACATGGATTTTGAATGAAAAGAACACAGCTATTAACTTGGAGTTAATAAGCTCACTGTTAAGTCTTCTACGGGAAAATAGATAGCGCTTATTGAAAGCTTTTGTCTTTAAAAGTGTATTTTGTGCATTATAGCAATTAAAATATACACAAATGTTGGCAAAATTGACATTAAGATAAATTTCAAGTTTATAATGGTCTTTACTTATCTTGGGTTTGCTTGAAAAGAGAATAAGAAAAATTAGGTCTGTACTCCATGGTTTCCAACCGTTCTTTAGAGCTTTCACAACTCCGTTGCCAAAAACGCAGCTAATAGCTGTGCTCTTTTGGGCAACAGAGTTATGAAAGCTAAAAAGAACGGTTGGAATCCATGGAGTATATGGATAATTCTTCTTCTTATCTTTTCCTCTTTTTAAGCAAACCCGAGATAAGTAAAGACCGTTATTAACTTGAAATTTATCTTAATGTCAGTTTTGCCCACATTAGCGCATATTTTAATTGCTATGATGAGCAAGATCAACTTTTCAACACAAAAACTTTCAATAAGCGCCATCTATTTCCCCGTAGAAGACTTAAATAATCCAGTAAGCTTTTTAACTCGGTTAAATAACCGAGTTAATTTAACACGGTTAGTGTATGACAACTCTGTACTCTGCTGCCAAAAGAACGCAGCTAATACTCGCCAACCGGTCTAGGCCATGAAATTAAGAACTAAGGAACGTCTGCAAAATTGGGAAATGTGAAGCAAACGCAAATGGTTAGTGTAGTATTAGAAATAAGCAGAGCGTCGGGGAGACACATTTCTTAATCCAAAAAAACTTAAAACCATGTTTAGCCATTCTAGGGAACTCGAAAAATTATATACAACTTTATTTGTGAACTTTCACAACATTTAATTGGGAATTTTCTAACATTAAATATTTTCTGTAAACCCCCTCGAAAATAACTACTCAACTGGATATGAGGTATCGTATCTGAGTCCTATCTTCCTACTCACTAACTTAGATACCTAACAACGACGCATATTTGAATTAATTTAGGTGTAGGGATTCAGTTGACATTTGTGGCGTACCAGTTTTCACCCTTCTTCCTCTTCAGATATACTTCACTTTCACGTATTCATCTACACCTTTGCGTCCGTTTCTTAGTTCTTATTTCCGTGGTCTAGGCATATGCCGAAGAAGACATTTGACTAGCCCACCGATCTAGATTTATGTTTCTTCAGTTTTAATTATTTGTGTCAAAAATCCTTTTGTCTACATGCCATATGTATAATTTCAAGCCACTTGGACTGGAAATTATACGAAAAAAGGTAATCCAGAAAGTGTACTTCATCCGAAATTCCAATTAAATTTGTATTATTGGCTGTCAATTAATTACACGTTTACGCTCTATTTGGAATTATTGTGCAAAGACGCAGTACTTTGAGAGTGTAAAGGACACAATGTTCAAGATGTTGGGTAGTATAATCGAGACATGTTGAGGCCAACAAAAAATTGTGTGGCAGGGTTAAATCAATTCCTAACGGTGTCCAAGATAGCAGGACCTTTGTATTTTGACACTATTTTTATCGTAATTCCTAATAATAACAATAAACATTATTATTATTAGGAATTACAACAAAAATCTCTAATCTCGGTACAATTTTCACTCAAATCTAGAATATATTTTGCATTTTTATTTTGAAGTAAATATGAAAACTGTACATATTATTATTAAAAATAAGCTTAACTAGCAAATCACAACTATGCTATAAGACCGTCTGTTGTGGTTGGCAATCATAGTCATTAAATCATTATATTTAAAATACAAACAACTTAAAATTAACCAAAATGTGAGGTAACCTACCATCATAAATAAGAGCACTCGAAGCAAATACGAAAAGTGACACCTGTGTATATTCATAAATTGTCGACCAATCTATTTCCAGTTGTAACATGTAATTAGGAGTACATGGAGTATCATTTTTTGAACGAAACCTTGAAAGATTTCTATAGAAGATAGATATAGATTTGGCAGCCATAGGACAGTATAGACCTCAAAACCGCATTGTAGACTTCAGACTTATCAGAAAAAGTGATTTCACTTTTGTGAACTATACCTTGTTGAAGCTTGCTTTGACCTTTTCCAAACGAGCTTTATGGTTTGCTGTGAAGCCTCGAAGTTAGAGTAATGCCCAAATATGTGTACCGTTTTACAACTTCGATACTTTCATTAGAAAACTTTCTATTCACTGGCATTTGCACCACGTTGAAATACTACGATTTTAGATTTATTCAGGTTAACACATATCCGTTCGGTATTTTACACGTTTTTTACACATGTGTAAAAAACATAATTTTCCTACTATTTTTTCAGCAATTGTACTAAACATGTAAATATGAATTAAGCATCATACAACTTAATACAAACAACAATTTTTGTTTATTTAATCGATCTGTACATTATAAAATTCATAAACATGTTTTGTTTTTCGTCTCTATCTACATCGAACGTGTATTTTATTATTAAAACTGATATTTCTACAAAACGTCTTGCCTTTATACTTCAGTTATGTGTTAACTATAACCAATATGTAATAACTAGTAAGTGAAATTATACTTTTCTTTCACAATTTGAAAAAAAAAAACAATTCACATAAGCTAACAAGAAGAAATGTATGAACTTTCAATTGATAAGAACATTGATGTAGTAGAGGTATTATATTACATCATTTATTTATGAAATATTCTATGTCAAAAGTTTTTAGCAATAGTCGAGTATTAATGCAGTAACAACCGTTTAATTGCTAATACATGGCCGATTAAACATAAGTTACATGATTGGCTGTGAAATGACGAATTTTCGTCATCCGGACGGATATGTGTTAACTACGATGAATTCCTAAGCAAATATTCGGCCGAGATATTTGTTACATTACTTGATGGGCCAACACTCAATGCCTTCCACTGCATATTTAACCACTCCTCTACTTATTTCTGTTTATGAAATATCACAACAGAAAATGTAAAAATTGGAAAAAATCGCAATAATTTGAATGACATAATAAATACACCCAATTTCGCCCTTTTCGTTTAAAGGAGCTTTTCATAAGAGAAAGCTATACCTCTGCGGCAATATGCAAATCCAATTCAAATTACTTTTCGGTTGCGTTTCTGGGTAACTTAGTTAAGTTGGAATTATGAGAAAATGAATTGCTGTGGGCTCAAAATAGATTCGAATTGACTTTTAAGGGCTTATAAAATCCAAAAAGACAAGTAACTATTTATTTCTCATGTCGTCACAATGTTTAATTTGTATGGGGAGAAACTGAAAAACGGCATTAATATGTATCATACTTAGTATTGCCGCCGGTAAGTATTGCATGTATTGCATGATTTGGTTCATTTCGCAGCATTTATACTAATACCAAGTCAAGTGATAAACTTGAAAACTTCACTCTGTCTTATGTTGGACAGCGCACAGGTAACAACTCCAAACATAAAGTGAACGAATAATACTTTCAAATTTTTCGCTGAACTTGGCATGAATGTTGCGAATCGAACCACATTTGGAAAGGGGTGTTTTTTAACGAAAAATTTAATTTTTTTCTAAGACTTCAATGTTTTAAACGGTATCTTAGTTTTTTTCATAGGCCTTATAGTTTTAGCGTCAAGGCGAACTGAATGAAATAATTTCTCATATTCTCATAAGAATCAATGTAAAATTAAGTACGAATTGTACTTCTTTTGCACATTTAAAGATTTTGCTATCCAGACCTATAACATAAAGGAGGCATAGTATAGATCTGTTCAAGATTTCAGTTTTTGCAGCCAATTGCAATTCCTATGTGTGTAGTTAACTATATAAATAATGAGTTTTTTCGAAAATAATTTGACAAAAAGTATTTTCCTATCACAATTAGAAAAATTGTTCTACAAAATGGGTCTGTTCAAAAATGCATTTTCTGCAGTAGGCTGCAATTTCTACGCATGTAGTTAACTTATATCGAAGACAATTTTTCCAATATGAATATGGAGATCCAAGAAAAAGGGATGCTGTCTGTTAAGTACTATAAAAATCTTCAAAAAAATAATTTCGTAGTCTATATAGTTAACTGTATGCGCAGTAATTGCAGTCAACTGCGGAAACTGCAATCTTGAAGAGCTCTTATGTCATACATGATATATATATATATATATGATGTTGACCAATATGTAGAAGACTTTATGTAGTTTTTTTATTAATATATTGAATTTCATGAATGACACCATTAAATTTCTTTTAGGTGAAAATGCGACTTAAAATTAATTTGAAGACAACTTACTCATGACGCGTGATAATAGGCAGAGACTACACGTTTATTACCTAAACAAATTCTGTGTAAGTATTTATCACAATTAAATGTAAATTATACATACCCTAAGCGTCCATGTGGAGAAGACTTTTCTTATTTACATAAGTAATTTACTCCTGAATGTTACGTGTACGTAGTGGGGAAAATTTATTTCCTATAATCCAAAATTTTTTTGAGAATTGTATTCAGGTACTTAATTTTACATAATGTATGTTGACAACAAAAAAGAAAAAGTCATGCAATAAAGGGTTAAGATGTTACTGTAGTGGACGGAACAAGTGGCAGTTTAGTTTACCACGAAGTTCTCATTTTATAATATTATATACATACATAATACACGTGGCTTTATACATATTTTTAATTGCATGACTGTAGATTTCACTTGAAATCATGAACCTCGGTCTACTTTATTCTACATAAATTCTGGATATGATTTCTTGAATTCATGCATACAAATGTGAACGTGATTTATAATAAATTCAAATTTGTAAGGATTGCGATTTGAATCAAATCATAAAGAAAATAATACAGTGTTAAGCAATTTTTACTTCTCATGTGAAGTGGATTAGGCTTACTGGGATATTCACTGGAAACCCTACCGCTAGGTGGTGGGGAAACGGACACTTCTATGATAATAATAAAAGTAATAGTGAACTTTTGTGCACAAGGTTTCCTAGCTCTTCCCTTCACTTTTTGTCTCCATCAGTTCCCTGTGCGTCTCGCCTACGCAATTAATAATAAGGCTCAAGGCCCTCAAGGGCCAACATTTGCCTTTTCCTTCTTAAGTCCTGCTTTTTACATGGTCAACTCTCGCCGGCTATGTCGCGAAGAGTTTTTGCCGATGCGCTTCACATTCAAATCTTACCCGGACTGAATCAAGATGTTTTCTCTGAAAGAAACCATTACAGACAACATAGTTTTGAGTAAAGCTCTTGCCTAACTTTCACTATAATTTGTCTAATTTATACCATTTATTTCCTTATCTGTTCGCTTAACACGAGAAGATCAAACTTATGTTACCTCTCGATAATCAAAAAACTGTACTACTTTTTCTACCAGATAATGAGCAAACGGGAGTTCTTTTCACTGCTTTATTCACTTCCACTCTCTCCTAACTTATACTTTGCTCAATATATTTTCTCTTGCCTTTTGTGCAATTGCACAGGGGATTATCTAGTATGCTATAAATATTTTTACATCAATAGAGAGTAGATATATTAGACTTAAAATGTCTAGACGACTATTTTTAAGTAGGAAAAATACTTTTGGTACAGTTTCAACTAAAAGAATTCCCCGTTCCCATAAGAATTAATGCAGTTTGATCTGAATTTTGGAACTACACCTCCTAGTAGTTGTGTGCGTTATTTTCTCTGATCCGTAGCTTGCATGTATATATCCCGGCGGTTTTGACAACTGGCAAATCATGTGGATATAATATGATCTGCCCCAACAAACCAAACTAAAACGTAGAAGGTCATTACCTTAAACAAAAGAGCCAAAAGAATGTCTCGAAGCATGTAAATACAGTTAGGATACTGCCCATAGAGCCCCACAAGAGTGCAACTTTTGTTTACAACTAGGACATACGGAACACAGATATTTTACGAGTGAACGTTGGAAGAAAAGACAGTTAGAAGGACAACTGCAAAAATCAAATTCGGAAAACGGGCTAGAGACAGCTGTCGACACCCCAGCTTTTCTCTAATTGATATTAAAAATGGGTGCTCCGCCGGAGTTAAAATACCAGTGGTATCTTTACCGCTGGATGTATCCAAAAAACTGGGATACAAATTGATGGTTGACACCGGAGCAGAAATAAGCATATAATGAAATTGTTTAGAATTCGATGTGACAATTAATGAGCACGATAAGGTATATATAAATACTCTTAGTGGAAAGTCTTCGACTTTAGGATCTTGTAATGGAAATTTTAAGTTCAAGTACTTGTCCTTGTAAATTTCATGTTATTAAAGCAGACGGTATTTTAGGAATAATTCTTTATCCGCACATTGTAACATTAATGGACCAAGTGAAGCATGGAAATAATAACTAAAGAAAGGCCATAACCCCGGGGAAATTAAGCAATTTTCTGTATGTGGTAGGATAGTAGCAATGTGTTAATTTTTGCCATAGAAGTAGTCAATTGATGGTAATTTTAAAGGGGGTTAATATATTTTGTCGTATAAGTATTTTGCATAAACGTTTGATGATACCAAAAGTAATAAAAAGTTTGAAAAGAACTTCCCATATGGACCTATTACTCACAATTATTGTAAAAATTTTTTCGATGCCCCCAGTAATTACAACTAAAATTTCTTGGTGCTGCCATTGGATAAGAAAGGCGTCATAAAAACTCGAGGAACTGAAAATGTAAACAATTCGAGAAGGGTGAATTTAAACTTAATTTTACAGGTAATTTATTCCATTTCAACAGATATTTTGCCATTATTTCTTTAAAAAACACCAAGAACCTCTTTTAAATCACTTTAACTTCCCTGAAAAATGACTTTTCGGCTGAATATCGCCGATTGTTTTTACAGCACAAGACAGCGCACTTCATGGTAAAAATTCCACGTTTTTCGGCTTTTATTAAAAATTATCTTTTACAAAAAGCAAACTGCCACTATGTTTTATCTTCTCACAAAACTTTCACTTTCTAATTTAGATAAGAATTCACAAAAACACTTAAAAACGCGACTTCGTACTTTGAAATAATCAAAATGGTATCGAGAAACGTCAGAGGAAGGCGAGACTCTCTTTGCCCGTTTTACCCTTGCGCAAAGTGCAAGTGCTTATTACACGTACACGGATTTTATACATCAAGGCCTTTCCTTTAGTTATTATTTCCATGAAGTGAAGCTTCAGAGTTTCCTTGTACGGAAACAAATATCAATCAATTTTTATTACCACTAGAGGACAGCAGCGAAAATGTGAATTGCCATTGTGAAGTGCCTAATCCACAATCTTCCAATCTTGGAAAATGTTCTAAGGAAGTTGGAGATTTGAGGAATAACATTGTAACATTGTATTAACGGCAAAGAAGAGCCTCACATACGGGAAAAGGAGGATGTAGAAGCCCGCTCCGCCCACCAGGTATTGGCAGAGTCCGAAAATGATACGATAGATGCCAATATACCCGCCAGGTCAGAGGTTCTAGTAGCCATAAAATTAAGCAGGGAGGCAGAAATGCTCTGCTTATCCGAAGAAGTGGCCGAAGGTGGTTTTAACGGAAATGCTGTAACGAAGCCACAAAATGGTGTGTGCGCCCTTAGCATAATAAATTGCAATAATTATAGTGTGCGAATAGAAAATTTCCGCCGCAGATTTTAACCATAAGGCGAATATAATATTATTCCAATTCAAGATAGAAATAATGAAACAAGTCAATTTGTGCCAAACAATAATAACGATGATATTATATTGAAAGTACAAAGACTTATTTTATATCGAGAAAACTTCTAAATATTCCTCGCTCAGAAAATATAATGAAATTAATTAGCATAGGTGAACACTTAGATAAAGAAGAAAAACCATCTTTAACCAAACTTATTATGGAATATGAAGATATATTTTATCTACCGGGTGACCATTTGTCTTTTACCCCTTGTACCCGATAAAAGAAACCAACCCCCTATCAATCAAAAGATGCATCGCCTTCCGGAAATAAAGCGGGATATAATAGAAGATCAAGTGCATAAAATAATTGAAGACGGAATTATTGAAATATGTAATAGCCCCTGGAATTCTTCTAGTAGTACCAAAAAACAGGGACCTGATAGGAAGAAACGTTGGCGGGTTGTAGTAGATTACCGAAAATTAAACAATGTAACTGTTGGTGACGCTTTCCCATTGCCCAGGGTAGAGAATATTATGGATCAATTGGGATATTTCGGTATTTCTCTACATTACTGTGGGTTGCACTTCGCGTACGCCAAATTCCCGAAGGAGCGCGTGGGTGAGGGGAGTTCATCCGCTGGTGAAGCAACAGAGTGACTGACATCAGAAATTCAGAAATGGTGTTAGCATCAGTTGAGAGGGAGATGGGCGCGTACCAGCAGCTAAAAATTTGCAACTCTGTGGTAGTGGATTCTGCGACAAGCTATCGCTGACGATCCAGCCACTTAAAACTGTCTCCAAAATACAGTCGGAAGGATGTAGATTAACTGGACACTTTTACTTCGTCGGGATACAGATGCACCAGAGCTGTTCTGAACATTCTAACAAGAAAACAGCTTCTTGAAGATTTTCAAAGGAAACGATTTATTTTACAGGAACAAACTAAAACTAGATTACAACTCTGCGGAATGGTACCGCACTCTACGTTGGTGACTTGGCAAATTATATAAACCGGAGCGACTGGTTGAAAAGGAAAAGGACATTCCGCTGTTAGGAGGAGAATCAAGAAAAAAACCGAACGTGGCCGAGTGGAGGTCGCCACAACTCAATCTTCATCATTGTAAGGAGGCATCGGATATGATGCTTCGCTGCTTTGTGGAGGAGGAGTTGGATCCAGCCCTGCTGCAGGAACTCTGGATTCACAAAGGTATGATCAGGGGCTTGCCGGGTAGCGTGGGAACGCAGGCGATTTTGCTGGTAACGTGGCAACGTTGTCGAATCACAGAGCTATTCAATTTGTGGTGGGATATGGCTCCAAAAAGAAAGATGAAAGACTTTTAAGAATTCCTCAAAACACGGATGTGTCAAAGGACAAGGAAAGTGTGCCGAAGACACCTAAAACCAAAAGAGTGCAGAGTCATAGTTGAAGGTAATAACCTCAGCGGCAAATGACGCATTTCGAGAAGCATGACCTCTTACTTCAGTTGACGACCAGGTTAGAGCGGAACGTAGCTGAAAAAAGGTGTCTTTGGAGGGAGTGAAGAGGACCATAGGCAGCTTCGCGCACTTTAAATCTCCGGGTCTGGACGGAATATTCCCTGCCCTGCTACAGTGAGATAAGGAAGCTACGTGGCTTCGGGGAATCTTTATCACCTGTCTTGCGACAGGGCACGTGCCGGTGAAGTGAAGAGAAACAAAGGTGCTCTTTCTACCGAAAACAAGCGAAAGAGATTACACCGAGGAGAAATCCTTCAGGCCGGTCAGTCTGATATCCTTTCTGTTGAGGACAATGGAGAGGGTATTGATGGACTACCTGGAGAGCACAACGCTGAACGTAAACCAGCATGCGTGTCAGGCTGGGAAATCCACAGAATCTGCACTTCAACAGCTGGTGAGAGTGGCAGGGGAGGAACTGAATACAGGAGGCATCGTTCTGACCACATTCATGGACATAGAGGGGGCCTTCAACAGAATTTAGTACGAGCCATATTAATCACATGGTTTGTAGGGGTAATTCCATGCTTGGTTTCATTAAGCGCTGGTCTAGGGAGTTCTGTGTTCGTCAGGTTTCATTAACGTTATATGCTTCGTTAGTCAGACCACTGCTTGAACACGCATCTCAGGTATGGAATCCATTCTACGCCGTGCTCATTGACCACATCGAATAGATTCTACGCAAGTTTATTAGATTTGCATTCAGGGATCTGCCGCCTTATCAGGAGCGATTAAATTTCATAGGCTTGACTTATCTGGAGAAGCGTCGTAGAGTTGCCGATATAATTTTGTTCAGCAGCTCTTGAACACTAACATTGACCCTTCGGAGCGGAGCACGGCAGCTTTCATGACTAATACCCACAACCTGAGAAGTGCCCCTCTTTTGCATGTTAACTCCTCTAGGACTAACTACGGTAAACATGAGTCTGTTAACCAATCTTTGGGTATCTATTTAAATGATTTTTTATGATTTCAGTTTATTTCGATTTCATTTTTATTTAATTGAGTTTCTCTTCTAGCCCAGAAGGCGCACATCCCAGCGAAGAATTATTTACCTTCAAAGAAATGTGTTAAGATTAGGCTCCCCGACAAGCATGCAAGATATATAATTGTTAGTAAGGTTAACCAAACAAAAAGATGTTAGCAATGTTAAGAAACAAGTAAGTCATAGTAATAAAGAGTCCTACAAAGAATCACAAGGCAAGAAAAACCTCTTTAGTACGTTCTTGGGCACATTCAAATCGAAATGTTCCCCGGCGTGATTAACTGCTAAGCACATGCGGTTAATAGGTTCATAGTTACCATTGTTAGTTCTGGAAGAAAGGGGAACACCTCTCAAATTACGACTATTAGTCCTGAGGCGCACCTTGTCCCGGAGCTCCAGAAAATCGATGTTGGAGTTCAATAACTGGTGAATAAAGACTATGTCCGCAACCTTGCGTCGCTTTTCCAAGGAGATCAGGCCAATAAGATTAAGCCACTCGTGACAGAGCGGGAGGATAAAAGGGTCATTCCATGGAAGGTCCCTAAGCGCAAATCTGATGAATTTGCGCTGTACAGATTCAATGCGGCCAATGTGAACAGCGTAGAAAGGATTCCATACCTGGGATGCGTATTCAAGTATTGGTCTGACGAAGGAATTTTATAAAATCAAAGAAACTTGGAGGCTACAGAACTCCTTGGACCAACGCTTAATGAAACCGAGCATGGAGCTACCTCTAGATACAACGTAATTAATATGGGAAGCAAAGTCAAGTTTCGTATCGAGCTTCACACCAAGGTCGTCAACAAATTGCACGCGAGGAATACTTTTCGAAGCAAATCTATAATCATATCTGATAGCAGTATGGCTTCGAAAGAACGATATAATCTCACACTTATTTATGTTGATACTTAGAGATCACACCAAGAGAAAAAAGTGTTTAAGGCTTCCTGAAGGCAAGCACAGTCATTAATGTCATCAATGAAGGAGAATATCTTCACACCGTCAGCATAAATTAAAACTCTAGAGTGCTCCAAGAGCTGAACAATCTCGTCAATGGAAAGGTCAGAAATAAGAGGACCAAGATGACTACCTTGAGGCACCCCAGAGGTAGCCTCTATGACCCTAGACCGGGAAGCACGAAAAAGTACCTGATAAATACAATCAGAAAAAGAAAGAAGTGGCTTGGTGAAATTGATACCTGTGGCACACTTGCCTCTTCGCTATATAAGCTGTAAGAGACAAAGTCATAAAGCGGTACATTTTTCAAAAGAGCACAGCGTAGACACGTTTTCTATCAAAACGACACACAAGATTAATTCTTATGACTGGGGAAAAAGTACTTTAAAAAATTGAAATTTCTGTGCGGAATATTTGACGTGAATGGTTTTGCGTTAATATTTCTCCAATATTTGAAGCAAAGTGCTGTATGAATATGGGCTTTGAATGCGTTCTTAATGTGCTTAAAAATAAGGATTAAACGAATTACTTACCTTGAAGAACTTTTATAATACGGCCAAAAATGGAAATCAGGGTACCTGAATTCATGGAGAACATAACATCCACCATATCTCGAAAAGGAAGTAAAATTCGGCCCATAGTCATATAAAGTTTTCGATTGCATTTTTGGTCTACTACCAGCCCTTTGAATTTGTACCATCAATTCCGGACCACCCTGTATATTTTATTACCTGTATTTTAAGTGCGAAAACGGACGAGATCATCTTGTTCTACGTAAAAAACCATGAGAGAAAAATTGAGGAGCTGGCGAACAAAACCGGACTAGTCCCTTAATTGTTTTTTACAGGAGAGGTCAAAATCGAAAATAAGCAAATAGAGATCAGGTAGAATTTTATCGGACAAGTCCGATTCTGTTTGAAAATGTAGTTTTTAACAATTATTTTGAGAGGTTTAGTGCCGCTTTTGATGGATAATATTTTTCGGAGGCAAATAAAAGTGAACTAGAGGAGCCAGAAAAAATAAAAAAAATTTTGACGTAGTGTGGACAAGTCCGGTTTTGTTCGCCAGCTCCTCAATTAAGACTAAACATTCTCTATTTGCTATTATAGTGTGGAACTAAAATACTTCACACCTTCTCATAACTCCGTGCACATGGAATAATTTGTTTGTATGTTATGTATTAAATATATAATTATACCTTTTCCTTGAGATGTTATAAAATTATAATTTGGAAATTTAGTTCCTGTATTATTTGGACAGCTGGAATATTCCCACGCTGCTTGTTTTATCTTTAAAAAATTATTTTCTTAAAACAAATTTACACTTCGAATGCATTTGTACTTACCAAAAAATAGTCGACATGACTTTTTAAAATGTAATCTCTGGGAGTGAATACTAAAACGGTAGGTGCTTTTTTCAGATTATTTATTAGCAGAGATGATTTCCTGACGGGTAAATCAATCCAGTGATTGTTAAATCTGACAAGTTTCTTGACCCAAGCAGTAATATTTCTAACCGACCACTTAGTACCAGGATAATTCTGAAAAAATTGTGTTTATGAAAACTGAATTCATAGTAGTCATAAATACCATTGTCTCATTCCATAAGTGTAATTTCATAGCAGGGTAATTGCTAATATTAAATTTCAGTGCAGTACTGCCAGTAACAACTGTAAACTTTATATCCTGAAATGGATCGTGTTCCAGCCATTGTAAAGCTGCTTTTACATACAGTAAAAAATCGTTTTTTACATCTCGAAAGAAACCCACAAGAACAGCATCATGTTCCGCCTTCATTTTGTTAAGATCTTCAACATTTTTTAGTCTCTTAACTGGGCTTATCAAATTCCCAATAAAACTCATTATGGTGGGTACAGACCATGGACCCATATATTGAATGGCTGTGTCTTTGTAATAGGCCATAAGTATTGGCCATGCATTAACCTATTATAAAAATACATATATAGATATATCGTCGGTTCAAAGGTAAAATTCACTAAGTAACAAATTTTTATAATTTTTTAAGTTATTGCCTAAACTCAGGGAACAATCCTGTGGTACACATAGCATAGCTTAGACGGAAGGAAATTAGGGAAGAGGGGATTGGAAATTTCAAACCTGAAAAATGCCACATTTTTGGCATGAAATTATTACTGTGCAACATCCGAGTGACTTCGCAAGTACAATTCTTGTCAGTAGAATTGCCTCAACCATTCGTACGCGATTAATCGCCTTGTCCTGGGCAGGATACGAATCCACGCCGACAGGAGAGAAAATCTGCAGACCTGAGCCTTAGCCTGCTCGGCCACCGGCGTGAAGCAGTTCTAACCTATCCACATCAGCCGTATTAAGTCGGTTTAACGCAATTTCATTAGATTTGCGCTAAGAGATCTCTCTTGGAATGACCCTATAATCCTTGCACCGTATCGTGAGTTTTTTATTCACCAGCTCTTGAACTCTAGCAACTGATTCTTCGGAGCTCCGGGGAAGGGTGACCTTCAGGACTAACAGTCACAACTTGCGGGGTATAATTCCTTTGCATACAGAACTACCTACGGTAAGCAGGAGGCCGTAGATCGCATGTGTGCAACAGTTAATTGTCCTGAGGAACACTTCGACTTGAATGTGACCAAGAATGTATTAAAAAATTGTCTTTTCTAGTCTTGTAATTTCTTGGCTGAGCGTTAACATTACTAATTATTTCCTTTTTTCTTTTGTAAGCTAAGTTAGTTTAACACGTTGGCTGCCGCAATTAGCATAAAAGCTTTCGTGAGCGAACTATATGGTAAAATGCCTTTGGCGTGAGAGAGCTTTTAAATGCCGGTCACCGGTGACCGGCACGGCAGTCAACGTGTTAACCGTGCTAATAGTTCGTTGCATGCTGATGTGGGAGCCTAATCTTAACTCATTTCTATAAGAAATGTATGTATGAACTCTTACATGAAGATATATGTATGCTCCCCGCTGAGAAGTTCGTCTTCTGGTCTAGAAGGGAAACTCATTATCTATATAATAATTATACAACGAAAGCTCTTTCAAATCAAATATTCCAACCGACCAAAGAGCTTTCGCTACAGTCTCTATCTGTCTCGCCCGATTGCTCTCACAAAACACAACCCTAGATGCAAAGAAAGCTGAATATTCCCACCGATAACGTTTTTTTATATGAAGTATTTTAGACCAATCCACAATTTCTTTATACTGGCAATTCTGTCCTTTTTCGTTGAAAGGAACTTTTCGTGAGAGAAAGCTATACCCCTGCGGCAATAATGGGGTTGCGTTCCTGGGTAACTCAGTTAAATTGGACTGATGCGGAAATGGATTGCTATAGACTCAAATTGATTCCAATTGAATTTTGAATCAAAATTTGTGTGAGAAATAACTGCATTCATACTTGGTGTTGTCGTCGATAGGTATGCAATACATTGATATTGTTCATTTCGCAACATTCATACCAAATCTAACAATGAACTTGAAAACTTTAGGTCTGTTTAATGAGGCTGTATGGATTTTCCCTGATACTTCCGACAATTTTCTGTGTTCAAGGAGGCCACGAAGGTGTATAAAGTTGCCCGGGAATGTGTTTATTGACGGCAACCAGATTTAGTCTCGGACTGTTTCATATAACTTTTCTTGCCCAAGCTCTCCAAGGCCGGGCGATTACGATTGTTTTGCCCGTTGAAGGAACGGGCAGTCATAGTAAAACACCTGATTACCTCGTCTATCATGCATCTACTGAAGGCAGCATAGTCACAAAATTTCTACCAGTTTTGAATAATTTCACAAGGAAATTATTACAGATTACATGAGCTAACTTTCAATTCAAATTGTTCATGAAACATGTAATCTGCAATTGTGACTACTCGTTGTATTGTTTGTGCCACGCAACTAGTGTGGCGCACTGACGACGATCAAGTTGTCGAGTTGTGATCGAAACACTTTCTTTTCACCTAGAAAGACATTTTCTATTCATGTAGGAACTTTTCAAGTGTTTTTCGTAGTAAATTTCACACCTAATTTTCATCGTATTTCAGCTAGTTTAAAAAAAATCGAGGTCGTAAATTTCGTATCGTGGAATCGGTAAAGTAAGAAATTTTGCCTCCAGTTTTGTTGAGTAAATGTAATTTATCTGCTCGATGTCGTAACATTTGTGGGAAATAAAAAAGGAGTTAAAATTTTCGACGAAACAGTTTCCAATCTTGAAGCAATAAGCACTGAAGTTAAAATGAAATTTGTTGGGTTTGTGCAAAACCCACGGGATATATACTACAAGCCGTGAACCAGAGAAAATAACGCACACACCTACTAGGAGGTGTAGGCCCAAAATTCAGATCAAATTGCATTGATTCTTATGGGAGAACGGAAATTTTTTTAGTTGAAACTGGCGTAGGTTCGCAACTATCCTTCCTACTTAAAAATAGTGGTCTAGAATTTTAAGTCTAATATATCTACTTTCTATTGGTGTAAAAATAATTATAGTATATAAGTCGTTATTATGCACATTTTTGCATTCAAAATAAACTCGAACAATTTTTCTTGTAACTGCACAGACAACGGACCGTGAGCTCTGACTCCGGTATTTGTAAATAACTTCATGAAATCGGGCGCGAGTTACATATCCTTCGTAAACCCACATATTTAAATTCATTAATTAATAATGTAATTTCATCATTCTATTCCTTTCCCATTTTCACGATTTTGCAATTCCTTAGAAATAATTTAATAAAACGTGTGAACCCAATTGTTCACACAAAAACCGCTTATTCAATGAAATGTAATACCTCAACCCGAAAATTGTGCTGAAATAATGTCTGCGTACTTGTCATGTAAAAATTGTAAGACAAGTAGCAGTCAGTCTAGTTCTAACGCAAAAGGTGTACAGTCGGTTTTAATAAAGTTTGTAAAATAAAAATTCTTTTTTTTCAATTATAACCCGACGGTTTATTTAATTGGCGCAGTCGGTAGGATAGGCGAACGGTCCTATCCTCTAGAAAACTAAAGAAAGTGCTGCTATTACTTCAATTCAATAATTAATAAAAAGAAGCGAACTTAATCTTTCAGAATAGTTAGCTCTGAAAGAATATCAGTGCGAACTGTGAAAACTTGTAAAAAACTGAAAGAAAGCCAATACAGAGTATCGTGCACGGCAAGTTGAGTGAAAATCAAGTGCAGGTGCAATATCGAAAGTATATCGGTAGCAGTGAGACTCTGTAAAAAATTATTGTATTGAAGTTCAAACTGCGAAAGAATATCGCAATAAACTCCAAATACGAGAGAAAATCGTGTTTAGTGGAAGCAGCCGACAAGAAGATCGGGACCGGAGAGTTTCAACTCGTCATCGCCTATCAGGATGAGAATCATCATCGTCTTGGGTTATATGTAAGTGAGATTTGAATATTTTCCTTTCTATATTAAATCCTAAATGTCCAATTCCGAAAGAAGTAAAGCTAAACCAAGTAGATTTCCATTTAAACCATACTCCAAATTTGGTAGAATTTTTAAAAGCTTAAGTCTCGATTCGATACCCGAAAGTGTTAACGACGAATTAGTGAATAGTGGCTCAAAGTTAATTACAAATACTGTGTTTAATAATAGTGCATTAAATTTAAGTGATACTAGTGAACCTTTCTATCTATCAAACGCCATGGCTACAAATAATAACATTAACAATACTCCGCAATATTCGGGTCCATCCCCTAATATTCCTACAGTTTCACCCACAGATATTTTCAATTCTCTTCGAATACCTGACGCTATCAAAGACTTACCGAGATTTGACGGTAACCCCAGATTACTCCACGAATTCTTAAACAACGTGGAAGAAATTTTATTC
>QYTT01095701.1:5346-17254 GCA_006980735.1 Dasypogon diadema
CGGTGTATATACCGCGGATACCACTTATACCGACGGAGTACCCATTCGAGTTTAAAAGATTGCAATTCCCCCTTAAGGTCTGTTTCGCAATGACAATCAATAAGTCTCAGGGTCAGTCACTGAAAACAGCAGGAATTGATCTTAGGGGGGTTTTACGTGGCCTGCTCGAGAGTGAGCTCATCTAACAACTTGGTCGTGTTATCATCTGAAGGCAGAACCTCTAATGTAGTATATAAAGAAGTACTTTCAGCATAGACTGAAAAAATAAATAGTCTTAACCCTTAGGTGCTTCCTTAGGTAGGTTTCCTGCGCGAACGAAGCCGCGGGCAAAAGCTAGTATAATATATAAAATAAAATATCCTAACCATTTTTTTTTCTACTTGTGACAAGTTTCATAAGTGCATATCGTCGGCCTAGTCCTAAAACCTCGTAAGTGCCAAAACTCAAATTTTACAGGGGAGCGAGAAAACTCTACAATTTATAACTTAATAACTTGTTCGCTGCAGTATTAAATTTTTTCATATTGGGCTAATGTCGGAAATCAATTGGTAATATATATATATACACCCGTATATGATATTATACCCTATGTGATAGGATATATTAGTTTTAATCCAACGCTTGTAGCGCTGTATACCAACAATTCTAGAACAAAATGAATTATATACATGCTTAAAATGTGAAAACAAATCGATTTAAACATATCCGTCCGTCCGTCCGTCTGTCCGTCCGTTCGACCGTCTTAATACACGACAACTCGAAAAGGAATTGAGCTAGAAAGCTGAAATTTGGTATGTATTACCTTTAGAAAATTTGTAGATCTGAGTTTGAAAATGGGGTAGGTCTCCCCACTCCTTCAATGGGCTGTCATATTGAATTTTTAGATTATTTGGAATAATTCAAAATGAAGCAACCTGAGTCTCTCAAATTTAGTACACAGCGGTTTTGTGAAATATCAAATCAACAAAACAAAAATATGCCATATCTATCCATGCACTCCTTAAATATTCTATTCCTTTTTCCCTTTTTGTTTTATTACCTCGATCCTTCCAGCGGTTTTCTTTAACTTGGTGCCGCTTTTTCCGCTGCCTTCTCACAGAAATATCCGATGAAGTAGTTTTGTCAACGTCTGCGTTTGTCTCTGAAGAATGCTCATCTGCACTTATTCCAAGAGGAATTTCGTTTTCAATTCCGTCAAGTAAATTAAAATTCTCCATAACCTACTTCAAAACACTTCAGTTTTAGTAAATATTAAATAACAAATGCAAACCTTCAACCACTTAAACTTGCACTGAGTAAAATCACGATCTCACAATTGCGGACAGATTTAATGCTCACGGAGTTACGAACTTTTTAAACTACATTTTTAGGGGATTTCCCGTTTTTCCTAAATTTCTAAATTTACGTCATAGATACCTTGCGGCTAGTGTTACCGTTTGCGATCGAAAACACGAAATCGTAAAAAGTGGAGTTACGAGGGTTTAGGATTAGGCCGACGATATGCCAGGTTTGCGGTCTACCAGCAAATGTTTGCACTTTCCTTCGCTCGTTAATTTCCATCGAAGGAATTTGTTTCGGTATGGACGGTTTTTAAATTTTAGCAAATTCAGGAAAAGAAAGCAAACGATTTTTTACAGTATGTACGTTATCTCAAAGCAAACGAATTGTAATTGTTGTTCAACGTTTGCAACAGCTTGAAGTTTTGTGAAAGTATTACCCAAAAGTGAACGAAATTTTCTTTTTTTTTTGTTACTGTTATAAAAATGAAAACCAAATCATTTTGAGTGAACTCCTAGAAAATAAAAGAAAAAGAAGACGCTGTTGGGTAATACAAGTTTTTAAAAATAGAAATCTACATGGTGGATCTATATTATTGAAAGAGCTTAACTCAGCACAATTCTTAAATTTCTGCAGAATATCCAACGCAGATTTTGAATTTTTAAGTTGATTTCACCTAAAATAATGAAGCAAAATATAAATTATATCCCTGTAAAAGAAAGATTGGCTATAACTCTACGGTTTTTAGCCCATACCGCACTGTTTTTTATCAATACATTCGTTTGAGCTACCCATCGGCGACGGAACTTCAGCAAACGTTTACCTACACATTTGATTGTACCCATTAAAAACACGTCCAGATATAAAGAAATTCGTTCGGTACACATAAGCAAAGGATGGAACGAATGTGCAAGCATTTGCTAGTAACTCCGAACCCTAGCGAAAGCTTCAAATTGTTTCATTCGCCTTTTGTCTTCTGTGCACACCGTAAAAAATCGTTCGTTCGTTTGCTATGATATTTGCTCTACTTCAATGTGCCTCCACACTGAAAATTTAACATGTGGCCAAACGTTCGTTCGATACCATTTGCTTTGGTCTGGACCCACCTTCAGTCATTTACACTCTATAATATTTCACTGAAACTAGGGCACGAGACTTCTGATAAGTAACCACTTATCACGAATGATCCAGAGAGCGACCTTACTAAAATAAATCAAAGCATCCTTGGTAGTAACACTACCTAATGTTCAATGATTTACACCTTTGACTCCTACAGCACATGCACTAAACATAAACAAATTTAATACAAAAGAAAATTAAATGAAGAAGCCTAGATACCGGTTGACCTGGATTCTGGATTCACGTCGTCGTTGACTTGACAAAGTAATCACTTATACTAGTGGTGGAAAAGTGCCTGGAGGAGTTTTGCTGTAGCACAATACAGGTTCATACTGCTATTTTATGCAGACTGCTATTCATGAATGAGGATTCAGAGAACTTTACCACCTAGGTACCTTATAGTACTATGTCATCTGACTCCGGGTTGCTCGCAAAGCTGGAGGCTGATTTTCGAGATCAGTTTAGCTAAGATGGAAAGGTGTGAACAGCAGACTTAGAGTATCTTTAACACAAGGATTCCGAATAGTTGCATAGTGAAATATGGGCGCTTATTAGGAAATGTAAAAAATTTGTTGAAATAAACTGTGAATATACTGAAAGTAATAGAAATTTTTATTTGTTCCTTCTTCCTATTTATATCTCAGGACGGAAGTAAAGGGTGTCACAATAAGACGGGTCGCTATTTAACAAAAATTAGGATTTCTTTAATGAAACATGTTATTTGATCCATTGCGACGACACACGTCGATCGGCATATCAAAATTTTTTATGACACCTCGGCATAATTGCTCCCCAATCTCATCAATACGTCGTGAAATCTCGTCTTGAGTTGCTGGATGGTGGTTGGCTTGTTAACATAGACTTTAATCCTCAGAAAGAAGTCTAACGGTGTCAAATCGCAAGATCTCGGTGGCCAACTGACTTCACTGTTTCGGGAGATTATGCGCCCGGAAACTTCTCATGCAGTAGAGTCAGTCGTTTAAGCGGGCCGAAAAAATCACGCAGAGCGCGAAATGCACTTTTGTTTGAACGTCCATTTTCGCAATAGGCTTCAATAACTTTAACACATTGTTTAATGCTAAACTTTTCCATGATTCAATTTGTAAATGACAGAAGATGTCAAAACAGAAAACTAACCTCAAAAAACAATTGACGTTTAAGCTCCGTTCACATTTGACATCTGTCCAAACTATTGTAACACCTTGTACTTGAGACAGATATATAGCACACAAATTTTATTCAAACGCATTAATTAGATTAACTTCCGTGAAATCTACGCATGTTTTCAGTATGTTATTTATTTATCGAACAGAAAAATGTGAAACATGAAAAACCTTTGGTTTCGTTAAGTTTAGTACGAAGATTTTGATATGTCAATTTAATATTCTGGCAACTTACACAAATGTGGCATTTTTGCTCGCAAAGTATCAATTATATAAATTCTGGCTTAATTACTTTATAGTGTATTTTACCTAAAATCACCAAGTTTCTTCTGATTTCTTCAGAATCAGCAGTCAAAACAACTGCGTCACCGGAAGCTAGTGAAGATGAAGATGATGATACCCGTGATATGACTGGGCGCACATTTTCTGAAGCTGGCTACGAAGTAAAAACACCTGATTATGTTTTTGACAAAAAATACAAGATTTTTATATAGATAGATCGTGCTTCAGCTGCTAATGTCAAAAGGAGTAAAACAGAAATTGCGGCAGACTCTGAAAAAGAAGATGAATTTGGGTACACATTAAGTAAGTATGAATTAATTAGTATAATATATAATTTAATTTAATTTGGGCTTATGTCTGCAGATAAAATTAAAAAAAGATATGGGAATCTTGGTCCTGTTCACAAAACTGAAGTAATCCGCCCTCCAAATGCGGATTTAGGAATAGCACTTGCGGGACACAAAGATAGAACGAAAATGGCTTGTATGATCGCTGGAGTAAATCCTTCTGGGATTGCTGCAAATGCAAATTTAAAAGCCGGAGATGAGATTCTTGAAGTTAATGGAAATGTATTGCAAAATCGATGTCATTTGAACGCTTCTGTAATTTTTAGTAACCTACCTGGAGAAAAAATAGTTTTTGTTGTTTTAAGGTACGTAAGATAATTATTATTTTACTAGTAAGATCCCCTGTGCAATTGCACAGAAGGCAAGGGAAACGATATTGAGGGCTTCCTCATCATCTTATGGTAGGGTAAGCGGCGAAGATTTCCAATTATCTATAGGTGTCCTCACCATAGACTTAATTTTCTCGTGTTGAGGAAACAGATAATAAATGATATAAATTAGAAAAGTGGTAGTGATAATAATGCAAGAGCTTCGCAGAAAACTATGTTGTCTGTAAAGGCTTCTTTCAGGGAAAACATCTTGTTTCGATTCGGGTAAGGTTTAAATGCGAAACGTATCGGCAAAAACTGCTCGCGACACAACCGTGTACAGTTGACTATGTGAAAAACATGGGTAAGGCAAGAAAAGGCGTACTTTGTCAAAAGTCTGTCCTTGGGCCTTGTTATTGGTAATTGCGTAGGAGAGAACTGGTGGCGACAAAAAATCAAAGAAAGCGCTAGGAAACCCTGCGAATTTGCACAAAATATCCCTATTACTTTTGTTATTATTATAAAGCTGTCTGTTTCCCCGCCACCCAGTAGTAGAAGTATCCCCCATAACCCTAGACCCATTTTACATACCAAATAAAACTCAATTTACACCATATTATTTTTTTATGATTTAATTCAAATCGAAATTCATACAAATTTGAATTCATTGTAAATTACACAATAAATTGTATGCAACGAAGCTTATATCAAAAATTCATTTAGAATAAATAAAGTAGGCTGAAGTACGTACGAACTAAACTCTTGGAAGTGAAATATATAGTCATGCAATTAAAAATATGTATAAAACCATGTATATTATGTACGTATATATTATTATATTATAATAGGAGAGCTTCGCTGTAAACCAAACGCCACTACTTCCTCCCTCTGGCGTAACATCACCCTTTATCACCTGAACATAATTTTTAAAAATTTTTGGACTAAGTGAAATAGATTTTCTACACTATTTTAGTTTTGTTACATACACGTAGCATAAGGTATTCAGGAGTATCCTCATTATGTAAGTAAGAAATGCTTTTCTGCATTGACACGTAGGGTATAATATACGTTTACTTATAAAAAATATATTTAACGTGAAAAATATTTATACAGAATTCATCTACGTGATAAATGTGTAATCTATGTTCGCTACCATGCTTCATGAATGAAAATTCAGTGTATAAATAAAAAAAACTGTATGAAATCTTCTATATATCATATGGATGACATAGAGCTTGTTCAAGATTGCAGCTTCTGCAGCCAGTTACAATTTTTACGCATTTAATATTTGAAATTGCAGTCGACTGCAGAAAACACATTTTTGAAAAGGCCCATAATGTACAACAATTTTTTTTAATCGTGATAGCGAGAACCATGCTTCGTAAAAGAAGTACCCTTTGTTAAATTATTTCGAGAAATATTCATTAATTACATAGTTTATTACATACATAGAAATTGCAATCGAATGCAAAATCTGAAATCTTGAACAGGCATATACTATACAATACAGTGTTGCCTTCTTTATGTTGCAGGTCTGGACAGCAAAATCGTTAAATGTGTAAAAGAAGTACAATTCGTGCTTAATTTTAAATTGATTGTTATGGAAATGTGAAAAATTATTTCATTAAATTCACCTTGTCGCCAAATGTATAAGGCCCATGAAAGAAACTAAGATACCGTTTAAAACCTTGAGGCCTTATG
Source organism: Dasypogon diadema (assembly GCA_006980735.1). NCBI lineage: Eukaryota > Metazoa > Arthropoda > Insecta > Diptera > Asilidae > Dasypogon > Dasypogon diadema. The sequence continues at coordinate 11,545 of QYTT01095701.1, forward strand.
AAACGAATGATGTAAAAATATTTCGACCTTTTCTAATAAAAAAATTATAATTTCTACGTTCACCCACTCTCCTTTTTTAAAAATAAGTTCCATTCGCAACATTCATACCAAGTCAAGCGAAGAACTTCAAAGCTTTATTCGTTCACTGTATGTATGAAGTTGTTTCGTGCGCGCTGTCCAACATATGAGCGAATAAAGTTTTCACGTTCATGTTGCGAAATGAATTAAATCCATGTATTGTATACTTTTGGCGGCAACACCAAGTACGTTACGTATGAAAGCCATTTTTCAGTCATTTCCCATACAAATTAGACGTTACGACGTCAGGAGAAATGGATGTTTCTCTGTCCCTTCTGATTTAATTGACCCTTAAAAGTCAATTCGAATCTAGTTTGGGTCCATAGGAATTCATTTCCGTATCAGTCCAACTTAACTGATTTACCCAGGAACGCAACCCCAAGTGATTTGAATATTGTCGCACGAAAAGCTCCTTTTAACGAAAAAGAGCAAAATTGCCAGCAGCGAACATATATAGGTAATAAGAAACCCAACTTTTAACATTGCAATAAAAATTTTTCGTTGACCGTGAAGATTTATATTTGTGTTTGCTAATTTCTCTACATAAGAAGGAAAAGGCAAAGAAACACATTTATCTCTCTATTAACAAACGTGACGATCGCAGTTCTATCTACATGTTCTATGAAGATTAAAAAGAGATAAAACGTACCAGCTAAAAATTTTATATATTTTCTATCAGCGAACATAAAAATAAGAAACCCTATTTCCAACATTGCAATGAAAAGTTTTCATCGACCTTGAATATTTGGCTTTTTGTTTGCCAATTTATCTAAATAAGAAGGAAAAAACGATAAAATCTCCCGATTTGCAATCTATTAAGAAATATGACGACACGAGTTCTATCTACATCTATAATGAAAGATGAAAAGGGATAAAATATCTATCCAAGACATTCATTATGTCTGCTTTATTCATCTCTCATCATCAATATTTAGGTTGACAGACAAAGTAGGTAGCCAAAAGATCACGATCCGTGGGAAACTCTACCTCTTGAAATGAAGGGAAGATGTTTTCATAGCAAAAATTGAAAACACTTCTTAAAATGTTCTGACAATTAACTTAGCCCAGCAAAATAATTACTGAGCTTGAAGAGGAGGATGATATGAATCGACAGCTGACAGAATAGCTGAACTGGGTTTAACCATTGTCTTACTTAAGTCAGAAGAAAAAATAAGATCCAACTGCCTACCTAGAACATTTACAACATTGCTCACTTGGTGCAGGCCCAAGGAAGCTAGCGCACCCAGAAATAAAAATTTCCTGGATTAAAGGTTATCATTGGGAAGATAGTCATTGTCATCGCCATTATATACCCATTCCACATTGGGTAAGTTAAAGTCGCCAAGGAAAATAATTTCGTCTGTAGAGCTCATCTTATCAAAGATATGATTTAAATAAAGTATTAAGATGTCAAAAGGGTTCTGCCCACTGTCGTCAATACAGTTGAAGGAGTTAGGAGGAGCAAAAGAGGAGATATAAGTTTTGTCTTGAAAAAGAAATCCTAAGAGCGACAAGCTCTACATTAAGACTACCCGAGAAAGCGGAAGGGGATAGTGAGGTACAATCCAAGTGGGTCTTGCATTCAATCAGTACACCACCACCCCGCGCATCAGAATCAAGGTATCTGTCCCTACAAAAAACTTGAAACGATTGGTCAATAATTTCAGCACCATAAAACCCATGATGCAGCCAGGTTTCAGTAAAGGCAATAACATCAAAACTGCTTGCAAGGGACGACTGTAAAACGTCATTGGTTTTAGTTCTTAATCCCCTTACATTTTGGTAGTAAAGGCAAAGCGTTCCTAGTTTTTTGAACCGAGATCAACAGACGGAGCAACGCCACCACCAGGCCCCCCGAATCGCCGCGATCTTCCGCGCCAAATAAATTCGTAAACAACAATACCACCCAGCCGGAAGCCCGGCGCCGCTGTCTGTCATACCGAAAATACCATACCATATATATGTATGTACTTGAAATTCAAAAAGCTTTCTTGGCACATAATTTAGGGACTTCACTTTTATCTATAACAATCTAATAGTATCGAAAATTCCAACATCTCCGCTCTAAACTAGGCTTGTTCCCAGTGTAGTTAACAATAAACTCTGTTTTGTCTAAAATTATTACAACTTATATGCGTTTAATTACATCTTAGTCGAACATTATCACTCCAATTTTAGCAATGCTATAGAGTAGACTTGCAGGTACCTGATTTTTTCAAAACACACTATGTACTCTTTATTTTTTGATCAAATGAAAGAGTACTCTTTAGAAATTCTAAATCAATGCAGAATTCAGAGAATTTTTTTCTGTGTCGAAATGGAAACTTTTTGTAATTTTTCACAATAAAATAATTATTTTTATTTAATTCTCACTTTTACTTATTTTTACTTCCCAATTAAAATTGTTAAATTTTACACTTAGTACAATCTGAATTGAAAATTAAGTATGATTCCGTCGAGATAACTTGATAAAATTTGCACCATGTAAAGTTGATGAACTAAGGAAGTTTTTGAACTAGTTTCTAAAAAAAAATTATGGAACTTTTTTCTTAAAATTGCCATAGAACATTCAAGTTAGTTTTTGTTTTGGTAAAAGAAAAAATTCAACATTATTTTTTGAGACAATGGTGAAGTGTATTGAAATAAATGTTTTTAAATACAACAAGTGCACTGTTAAGCTATTTGGGGTAAAAAAATCAGGTGCCTATCTCACTTACTTTGATCGCTATGACCAAAAATCCCTTACAAAACGCAATTAGCGAAATATCTCGAAAATTTGTAATAACTGAAAAACTAAGAAAAATCTTAGAACATACATGGGGTGATTTGGATTCTCCAAGGGACGCTCTACCTCCAGGCTTCCGATTATCACTATTTTTTGGGACACCCTGTATTCTCTATTAGTTTTCAAATCCTTCATTTTTTCTTGCCGTACAAGTTGAAGTACCTGGAAACTGGTCCCCTGTTTTATCAGTTGTCCAATTTTCTGGTAAAAGTGTCAGTATAATGGGATTTTTCTCCGTTGTCTCGTCATATTTTATTCAATTTCTTTTTAAATTGTTCTTGTTGATTTTAACTGATTGTTTTTACATTGCCTTATTTAATTTTAAAACTGTGTATTTGTCGATCCAAACGATTTTCTTGAGACTTGGCACACCAATTACAGAGACATATTTTCAGGTTTACAGGTTTCAACTAGTTTAGTTGGGATGGGTGTGGCGCACAGACTACATAGGTAAAAAAAAGAAGCTAAATGAATTTCTAACCTAGTTTTACAAGATCAATTTTGTTGAAACCTTGCATGCACGCCTATTTCCATTGACAACGCAACATTTTCGGGTTAGGGTAAGCATAATAAGTAGGAGGCAAATGCCCTCTGAAAACCGAAATCAATTTTTGGTCCATTTCCACTGAGTAGATTTTCTGAAAACTTAGATGACAATATTATATTTTTATGTCCAAGCAATTTGCGTAAGCGTTGGACACGGGCCGCACTCTCTAAAAATATATGTTCATAAATCAATTTTTTTCCAAATTCTACCAGGCTTGGCATGCACGCCTAGTTCTAATGACAATAAACGCTTTTAGATCAAAGTCGGAGGAATTTTGCAAAGGCTTCAAAGCGACCTCCTGAAAAGCTTTGAACCCAATTGTTGATCCCCTTCTATTTTCTCATCTAAACAGCGTACTTGAAATTTAAATACGAAAATGAAATCTTGGTGACAATACAATATTTTCAGTTAAAGACAAGTTTCGGACAGGAAGCAGGGACGCAAAATCGAATATTGCGTGAAACATCCTAATTTTGTCTTTGACACCGAAGGTGTTAATTTTCAGAACAAGTTCTCTCCTCCCAGCTTCATTGATTCATTGACATTCTTTTTGTATGTCACGGCCTGCTTTGCAGTATTGTCAGCCCAAGGTTATGTGTGCTTCCCTAGGACGACCTGTATTCAGGTGTATCTGTGGACTCTAAAGTGGAAATCCTAACTTCTCATATTGATTACCATGGTTATAAGAAAGGTATGGTCTGATAGTACTCCTTGGTTTTCTGCTTGGACCGAGCAAGCGCGTTGAGTGGAAAAGTCTAAGGGCTTAGTTATCTAGAGATAAGTAGTGTGAGGGCAGCATAGCTGCTCGGACCGAGTACGCGCGTTGAGCGGAAAAGTCACAGGGCTTAGTTACCTAGTTGTAGCGGATCAGTACGCGCAAGCAGGAACGGTCCTAGGTTTAGTCAGCTAGTTGCAAGGACACTAATACTAGTCTAGTTAGCATGTAGGATACCCTAAACTATTAGCCTGTAAGTAAGCTTAATAAAATGGATTCTGAGAGTATACTCCGAATTTGAACTCGACCACCGCTGCTTTCTCTAGCTCCGTAAGTCGCTGGCCATTCTCCATTGAGTGTACACAGGCATCGCTGTTGTGACGTTTCCCATCACCGTACCGATCAGTAAATCGCATTGGTTTGGCGCCCGAGTTATCGAGCTACCAGATACGAACCGTAGTGGGAAACAACGTCATACTGGATCATGACAGGTTGCCCGATATAGTGCTACACGATTCAAGATTGTCGAGGGTAGAATGTGTTAAGAATTTGGGTGTTGTTATTGGTTCTATGAAATGTTGTGATTGCACCAATAGTACTCTTGGGAAGAGTTATGGTGGACTTCGTCACCTTTGGTTGCCAGCGAACATTTTATCAAGAAAATTACGTTTAAAGCTTGTCAAGACCCTGCTTCTTTATGTTTGGCGATCTAGTTTTTTCTTAGCTTGATAGTTTCTCTAATCGAAGACTTAACGTAGCTTTTGATGGCTGCGTCCGGTCTATTTATGGGCTTCAATGCTTTGATCACATCTCCTCCTACACTTCGCAGATTCTAAGATACTCATTGTATAGTTATCGTGAAATAAAATTGCTAGTTTTTATGAATAATTTAATTCGCAACGCCGGAATACCTTCATGAATATCTGAGATTTTTAAGTTCATCCAGACATTACAACCTTCTAATTCCACGCTTTAGTACATAAAACTATTTTGGAGCACTCTTCCTTTGTTCACGCTGCCCGTTTGTTGAATAGCTTACCGGTTAATATTCACAATATTGGCTCTCTCGACAGATTCAAGATGCAATTAATGAGCATTTTTCTGCCGCATAACGTCTAAATAAATACCGCGGTATAATTAATACACACATGGCCCATAATTTCTGTTTCTTCTATTCGCAGCCTTTTCGACCTAGGTTTTTCTTTTTTTCATTATGAAAAGTTAGTGGCATTGGAAGAGGATTTTTTCTTAATTTTTTCTTTTTTATTTTTGAAGTGAAAACTTCTTTAGCGGCGTTGTACACTTTTTTTGTAATGGGTAAAAAATGTTAAACTCGCGTCAGGGACACGTGACCTGATCGAAAATTCGTAAGACGGATGGAGAGTAGACTTAATATATACGTGTATACTTATATATAGGTAGTTCTAGAAATGGTAGAGAGGAGGTTGAGGTGTCGTTGGAAAGGTAACCGAAAATGATTCGGTAGAAAAATCGCAGATTTCACACGCTTAGTACAAAAATTCACCGCTAGGGGCACTTTTATGTAGTTTTGATCCGAGGGGGGTGGGAGTGATATCATTGAAAA
>QYTT01095702.1:6534-17692 GCA_006980735.1 Dasypogon diadema
AAGAAGTGTGTCACTGTCTCCGCCTCCTCCCCGCAACCCCTGCAGTCGGGATCGCCTGAGCGACCGATCCTGTGTTGATGTGCTCTTAGGAAACTGTGTCCCGTCAAGACAGAAACAAGTAACCTTAGTGAAGGTTTATTTAATCTAAGAAGAGTATATGTCAGGTAGGCGTTCGGAGGGCCCCACAGTTCCTTGGTTGTACCGCCAAGCGGGCTCACGTCCCACATCTGACGATGTTGGTTGTTCGCCTAGTTTGCATTGCGCCCCAATCATTTAGTCGTAGTGAATTTGGAATCGCACTAGTTATTGAATTATCATCGTCATTAGTCACTTTAGAGGTCGCGAAATAGAGACTGTAACGTGACATAGTCGAGTAAACCGAATGTAAGACGAATAATCAACAACATAATTGCTATTATTTATATTACCAAAAAAACAAAATCCTGAATTCAATGAATTGACATTAGAATTAACATACGCTTATTTCCCGACCCCCTTAATTATTTAAACTAGGAGATCCCTGTGCAATTGCACAAATTGAAGGTATATGAGTGACATAACGTTTTTATATGTTCCCTCAATTTGCACCTTAAATTTCAAAGCGCATTTTTTTCAGAGGTGTGGGGATACTTCTTACAGGGGTGTAAGCCTAATCCTCCCATAATGAAAAAAGTTCCAATAAATCCATGTATGTGGCAAACATCGAACTTAACACCAAAATTAAACAGGAACGCAACCCCAAAGTAATGAACACAACCCCGAACTGATGCGGATCAGTGTTGCCATTATAAAACTTCAAGAAAAGCTCCATGGAACTCCAAAAAAAAGTGGCTGAAATATGGAACCGGGAGCTTTCTTTGTATAATTAATATATAGATTAAAGTAAATACGAGTACGAGCAATTTTCTTCATATCACTTACCACTATTTAAGTCAAGAAATTATTGAAGTATTAACTAATCTAAATAGATAAGAAACCGTGAAGTGTTATCGATTGATATGTAGATTTCTAAACAAGCGTTAAGTCTTTGCATACTATTAATTGTATAAACCTTAAATTCTAAATTTGTAAAGTCCCGCCTTCGCATTCAAATCAAATGAGCGGAACCCGACATGCTATGGTTGAAGAAGGAGAGCAAGATTGGAACGACGACGTACTTTTCCGGCCTCTTTGGTTTTGGACTTTTGGCGTGCACGGTCACGGAAGGAGAAAAAGTAAGATATTTACGAGAGTCGGCATAGATGATATTTGTTCTAATTAAGGCGAAAAATTGAGTTAAGTGCGCAAAAGACAGAACATAAAAAGGCGAGCTAAGATCAAGGTCCTGTAGTTAAGGATGCTCCAGCCGGGAGGAGTGAAAGAACGTGCCTAAGGATCGACGAGGGAACAAGTAAATCCACCCATATATTTATTAAGGAATGGATAAGGAAGGTGCTATCTCAACCCAATTGTAAGTGAAATTATCTTTGTAATTGTAGAACATAGAATTTTTAGTTAACTAACAAGTAGGCATATTTGGTACTAACCTCTATAGATTTTTAAAATTTGTGAAAGCAGGGCGGCCGCTTAGGGATTAGCGAACAAGAAAAATGGAAAAGATTTGTGAGCCGAAATTTAAGAAGAATTAAAAATTGTATTTAGGTAATTTAAGGAAAATTGCGTTTTCAATAAAATAAAACCTTCCTTTGATAACCTTGAAATAACATGCAAAGTCAAGACAAACACCCTCAGACTCCTTGACCTTACAAGACCTCGTATTATAAGCAGCCAGTTTAGTGATAGTAGCAATCCAGTGAAAACTAAATTTGGTAAAATGTGCCCGTCCCTGTCAAGAATAAAAATATTTGAATTTTTGTGAAATTATCACTTCGTAAAAATCTTTTAAAGCTACGTCCCCACTTGAGAGTTATTGCAGAAAGTACGTGTGCCAGATAGAAAATATCAGGTGGGAAGACGCAAAACAGGGACAGTCCGACAGAGATATCCGGAAGAAAAAACCGGACAAGTGCGAGTTGAACTCGCGTGAAGAGGGTTCCATATGATGAATATGTTACCTGCCATGTTGTTTTTTTTTTAAATCTAACCCTTTAATTGAACTTAAGCAAAAAATGATGACATCAATGAGCAATTCAAAATTTAGAGGCATTATTCAAGCTCTTGTTGTTTTTCTCTTTAAGCTTCGAACGGGGAATTCTAATAGCGTCATTGCGGCTGTTCTTGAACTCCAAAGCTCCAAAGAGAACAACAAGTATCTGAGTACACAGTAGCTGTAGTAAAATCTTTTGAAAAATGTATATTATCAATTCAATTTGGATTATCATATCTTTCTTGTGAAGAACTTGTTTAAAATCAAACATCGATCGTAGCTAAAAGGTTATATAATATTACAGACTAGTTGGCATTGATTTTTGATGGTACTTATGTTCACCTGGAAAAGAGATGGGATAATGAATACCAAAGAAGGTCATATTCAGAAGAAGGAACCACTTTGTAAACCATTTACAATTTGTACAACCAATGGATATATTGTTGACACTCTTGGATCAATACCAAGCAAACCAAAATGATGCTCAGATAATGAAACAAGCTTTACGGGATCCAAACGGACTTAAGAGTCTTCTGCGGGAAGGTGATATTTGCATTATTGATCGTGGTTTTCGAGATGTTGTGGAAGATTTAACTCAATTAGGATTTCGGGTTCGTATGCCTGCTCTTAAAGGAAACGTAAACAGTTGATAACTTCTGAATCAAATGAATCTCGTCGAGTTACAAAAGCCCGATGGGTCGTTGAAGCCGTACACGGAATATATAGGTCAAAAGTACCGACTACTACTATCGTATAGCGTGTTTTTTGCGTAACAAGTTTAGGAAACGATTGCATTCGGACTGCTTTCCTGACGAGATATTAAGTCAAATAGAATATCACCATAATGATGAAAATACATTAGCGAAGGAAGTGTGAGAAAAACATTGGGACAAAAGAAAACTTTCCTTTAGACAGTTAAACTCCACGGATTTGATTGATTTCCCAGAAATGACAGAAAAGGATTTAAAAATTTTATTTACTGGATCGTATTAAGCCGTTTCTTATTTGTCTGAAATTATAGATTCTGATAATAATTTTAAAATTGGGTACATCAAGGAAAAGGAAAATTTTCTTAAGAGCGAAGTAAAATCGCGGCATATTAATAAAAAGTCTTATAAATATTTTATCGAATATACACCGAATTCTATTGGAAAATCTGGCATAAAACGTTATTGTTGTGATTGTGCAAATGGTAAACGCACAGTAGGTTGCTGTTCTCATGAAGCTGCTGTTATTTACTACTTATCGCATGCAAGATTTTTGTCAAAAATTGTAAGAACTGCAGAAATATTAAGCAAGTAATTACAGATTGACCATGTAACATCAGTAATAAATGAAGACAGCGATGACGACTAATCTAAATGACTATTGAATCTATTTAGTATTAACTTTAAAAAGTGAAAGAGTTAATATTTCTAATTCTGCAATTCACAGCTAAGGAAACTCCTACTCTACGAAAAATAAGAAACCGTATAAAGTATATTCTATTTAAAAATTACTACTATTTTGTTTAATAAACATAATTTGTAAGTTCTAGTTTTAGGTTTCGCATTATAATTTTTTATTTTTGGGCTAATTAAAGAATTGTATACAGTTGTATAGTTGCATATGGAGGAAGATGTTCTTAAGTATTAGAGGAAAGGTGTCTAAAATTATCCCCTTAACGCATGATTGAAATTTATATGCCAAAACAAGATATTTTTTACCAGTTTCAAGCGGCTTTCATTAGCGAATCTACTTAGCTAAACATTGTCTTACAATAAATTGTACCACCTTTCAAACTTTTTTTTTAAATTTATTGTTTTTCCAAAAATCTGTCAAAGGATCATTTTAGACACCCATAGGTATAAAATGATCCCTGGGTTGTGTACAAAATAATCATACAGAAAAAGTATTAAATAATACTCTTTTTCAGCAAAAACCAGAACCGAGTGATGAAAGATACTGAATGTTGTTTCTCTCAGTCAATTGAAAAGCAAGGGAAAGGACTTCGCGAGTGATTAATCCATACATTCTGGACTCCATGTCTTGTATGAGGTGCACCAGTTCACGTTCTTGCTCTGGTGTAAAAACTGTGCGTTTCTTACCCAAAAGCTTAACGTCGCCTACAGCATAAACGTTCTTTTCTTTAGCTCTTCTTCTCAGCGCTACAACACTATTGAATCTTGGCGTGTAGTTTTCCTCTTATACTGGAGCGCCATTATGTTTTATTATTTCTGGGAAATAAAAAAAAAATGTGTAAAACGAATCATTTTACCCTACAAGGAAGGGATCATATGATCCCAAACATTCAAATCATTTTCAACAATAGGAACTAACATCGGATTTTCGACACCCGGCAATAAAACATACACTAAGACATTACTTAATTGTGTCCAAATACATAAATAAAACCTTATTTTACATTAAATGCAAATATTTTACACTCACTTGTATGAAATCACACAGCGCGTGTCTACTAACTTGACGGTTCATATACGACTAAATACTTTGCAGAAATTTGACTTGATGGTGCTTTTAGTAAAGTCAGAAGCCCTGGGGATCATTTCACCTCATGGGATCGTTTTGTACAGCTTTCCCCTACTTTAGACCGAAATACAAATGTTTGAATTAAGAAACTGGTTTTAATTTTTTTAACTGTGTTCCACATCATTAAAAATTTAAAAAAGAAATATATATATATATATGTTGTTCCTTACTATTGGGGTAAGTTATGGAAAAAAAATTGAGACTGTACGACACTGGCGTCAATAAAAAAGTGACACTAGAAAATTTATTCATTTTTTTATAATTTTAGTTTCCCGCCAAAAAAAATCTATAAATACTTTTTACTGATAAAGAGTACCACCGGAAAAAACTTGTATATTTTGCAAAAATTTTAAAACCTTTGTTAATTTAAAATGAAATAAAAACGAGGTGTTACGTTTTTCTCAATTACTCGTACGGAGGTTGCCCTAGGGGGCTGAAAATTTCGAAGAAAGAATGTCTCATTAAGAGAAAAGGTAAGACCTATGTACAATTTGCTTAGGTCTAGGGGCACTTTTTACTTTCTTATCCTACTATGCCCTTTGTTTGTGGTAACTAAAATAATTTATCCCAGGAACAAACTTCAAATTGTAACATGTTCTCCCATACATTTCAACTGTAAATGTAAGTTTGTACGCACAATATTGAGAGATGTACCATGTTATTTTGTTCTTATAGGTTTTCCTGTAATCTATAACTAAAGAACTATTTTCAGTATTTTTTTTCAAAATTTTAGGCTCAGTAGTTTCGGAGAAAAGGGAAGAGAGGGGTGGGGGGGGGGGGTGAATGGTCAATTTTCATCTATTTTCTTAAATAACTTCAAAACTATTTATTCTAAAATATAAGAAATATATTTCATTTGATATGTCACACGGTACAGTTTACAAAACGTTTTTTTTAATTTTCTAATTTGTCCCCCAAAAGTGACCTCCATATTCAAAATTCATTTATTTACATTACTCAGCAAAATCGAAATTCTTCCTCACTGTCGAATAAATTTTTAGGGATGCAAAGGATAGGTATATGAAATAACACATTATCTATTTTTACCCTTATATTTAATGGAAAAAATTTTAGTTCAGTTCCATATTTTGAGTTTAAGGGAGAAAGTTATATTTTGAAGCAATTTTGATATCAATATCTAGAATGCGTTTGTTCAGGAACCGTCCGTCTATGGACTTAGTAAACCGTGTTTGCTATGACTGCTTCGTCGGTGAATGATTGTGCTATATTGTCTGCTATCCAGTGAAAAAACTTGTGCATTTTAGTGTTACAATTGTACATTTTGGATACCTTACGGTGTTATTTTCAATTCTACTAAGATCTGCAGTGTTTTGTTTTTTGTGCAATCTAGACATTGACGAAGCATTTCCAATATTTGATTTTATGTTACTTTTAACATTCATGCTTTGTAATAGTGTTAATAGTGTAAAGAGTCCGGGTTCTGCGTTCTTGCCCGTTAATTAGGGCGGAAAAATTAGTAAAATTGATTAAACGAAAATGCTCTGATTAGCCCATATAATATTAATTTTATTTATAGGAATTCTGGCAATTCTTAAATCTACCTCAACTTAACTAACTTACTATGAAAATTTAGGAATGGGAAGGTACCTCGAGGCTGCTGAAGTCCCACGTTAACACACCATAAATTACCTTTCCTTCCACAATATAAAGTACAAATAAATGAAGGTATTATTTGTAATCAAATTGTTATCACTTGCACTGCACCCAAAGCGTAAACTTGAACTTTAAAATGAACACTTCAAATGTAATATGCGGTCTCGGATTGCAGCCTACTTACTCACTTGATAGAGCTGATTGAAATGATATTCCCTTTGGGCAATGACACTCGACTGAAAACTGAATGCATTTCTTGATTTAACAAAACATTTACTCCCAGAATAAAGTGAAAAACTTAGAGGGGGTATGTATGCTTTGATGTATTCTGCAGTTATAATAATAAACTTTTGGTGTAAACATGCATATCAATTTAGGGTTTTTGAGTATTTTACGCCGAATACATTACTACACCACAAAATACATTCAAGCGTAAATACCCTAAGAGCAATTATGCACTACAAAAGGCACTAAAGCGGGAATACACTCCGCGACATTTAATTGCGTTCATGTAAAAATTCCAGTATTATTTAGTGTGTGTAGAGTTGTGATTTCAAAGTACAGGTAAGCCTTCTATAACGCGTTCCGTCTGAGTTATACGAGACTCACCTTTTATACAAAATGGGTAGCTGCATCTGAAAAGGTTCTTTTTTCTCAAGTAAAATATACAATTGCACTCTGTATGTAAAAAAACCGCATTATAAACAACTGCGTTACCTATAGTGCTGTAATTTGTAAACCGCGTTATACGAACCGCATTGCACGAGTACCGCGTTTAGGTTTACCTGTAATATGAGCGAGTTCTTTAAGAAATAAATAGTTAGCGTTAATAAAAATTTGTAAAACAAATAGTTTTGACAATTTAAGCATTTTAAATTTAATAAGTTTGTACTATAAAAGGCATAATTGTAATCGTACAATTTATATTTCGTCAATTCAAGACAAGAAAAAATTTCAGTAACAAGCAACACAAAATTAGAAGATAAAATGATTTCTTTTCACTACACAAACGATATTCACAGAAATTTCCAAATTATTTATATCGAAATTTTAAAGCGTCTTAAATCGGCCCATATGTTTTTTGTCGACAAAGAAGGCTTAAGATACCCTAAGTATTTGCCTTACAGATTTCAATATTAACTTTATTCCTAACCGCTTAAATCTAACAAGAAGTTCCCGGGTCTTAAATCTCCTAAATAAGTAATACATAATATAATGTATAATATAATCCCTTTCGGCAATCAAATTTTCAATCTTAGCGGAATACCAAGGAATATTGTGAGAAGCTATGCTCTTGGTGTGAAGTGCTGCACATGATTGTCATAAAAATACAATACCATCAGTACTTTATCATCAATATCAGCAAGATAGCGTATAGAATTTTAAAGTAGAGTAGAGCTTGATTATGCTATTTTTCAATATTGTTGTAACTGTGGTATTCAATTGTTTTGGAAGCAGCGGAGAACGTATGATTTCGTTATACGTTTAAAAAATGAAATCATGGTCAAACGAGCAGGTAGAGCTCAATTGGTTGCGGAATAGAATTTTACTTGTATCCGCCGAAAAGAAACAGTCCAACAGATGAAGAAATTCGTCAGCGAGACTATTGTTACACAGCAAGTTTTACTTTAAAATCACCCGCCACCACAATATTAGGATACCACTGCGAATGCCGTGAAAGCGGGTCTTCAAGGTACTGCCTCGCACTGACTAAATTATCCTAATAATTATTCTTCTATTGTAGCGAATTTTTGAATTTTTTTAAATTTTAAAATTCCTACCACGAACAACAAGAGACTTTGGCAACATCAGTCAGGAGATCTCAACGCTTTTCGGTAATCCGGAGACGAGCGGGCTGAAGGAGAAAATCAATGCGGTACCAGAGTTCAGTTCTATTTTTGGATGATCCTGGAAAGGAAGCGAGTTGAAATTTCCATTTAAAAAAGAAGCAATTGTAAAAGAAAGCCAAGGTTCAGTGTCCGAGTTAGTTCGGGGAATCTGTGAACGTTTTTTTGATAGCCGCTAATAATAAAAGTCGAGAAAGTTTAAAGAAAAGAAAAGAAAGCCCGTGTTGTAATTGTGACCCTCCGCTAATTCAACGAATCCTTCCTCCGAAGTCCACACCCTACTTTCCAGCGAGGGACATCCTCAGGCAGAACTACGCATGGTCGGAAAAGAAGCGATTTCAGGAAATTCTCATAGACTGCCCAGATTATCGTTCCTAAGAGCCACACAGGGAGTTTTCAAGATCCGCCTCTCGATAGAAGGTGTAATTAATCGAGGTAACGAACTCTCTTGTGGCCGCAGGTAACTAAAATTTCGCATGTAAGCACAATTTCAATCTTATTTCGAAAGAAAGCCGCCCGACAGACGTTTTTGTCACTATTTCTACCCCAACGGTCACACTAGCGGCCAAGGCTCCTCTACCCCAAAACTAGGAAATCCAGAAGCGGTATTTGGGATCTATGTCTCGAAAACTCCGTCAGATAGCCTACAAAATAATCACTTGCGCTGTCATTGTTCTCAATTAAATATTGCACTTTTCAATCTTGTTGGCAGTAAACTTTTTTCCCCACCTATTTGGTCGCTCTGACGTCACAATTTGCGTCACTGTGCTCTGAACACAAAGGAGTCTACCCGACTGAAACTGGGTTTTTTTTTCTTAGAGGAAACCCCATACAAGTTGTTAGGTTATTTTTACAGGTGACCGCTAACGCTAGCGCGACTGAAGACAAATAGATTTTCATTATTTAGCAAGAAAAAAAGGGCACGCACTAGTCCGACAACCGCGAAAGGTGGAATTGAAACCCTGTCAGCTGATCGGCCGCCTGGAAGAGTGGAAGAACAAAGTTCTCGTCTCCGCCATAAAAAGGGGAAGCCTCGGCCCTGAGAATAATTTGCGCGCACCGCATATAAGAGCGCGTCTCATTTTCATATTGGAGGAATTGAATCCACCTTACGCCAGCTTCTCTTAATAAGGCAAAGGCAGCCGCTCTTCTACGTCGTCTTGATTTTGGATGAAGAGGCAGCCAAGGGGTTCGGTTCGAAGTCCATTCTTAGTGGAATCTGAATTTTCCCAGAAAGCACATCACAAGTAGAAAGCTTCACGATCTGGTCTGGGCACTGCGTCTCAATCTGTTCCAGTAAGATCAACGTTATCAAGGTTCGCTGTCTCTCGCTTCCGCTCGGCTAAGACAGTCAACGAACTGCGAAAATTGTTACACTATCAAATGAATTACTTACTTCAACAGCCAAATACTCAACGGAATCATAGGAAGATTTACAAAGAATTTTAACAGCAAAGCCGTTTCTGATGTAAATAGCAATTCCTTTTCCGCGGCCAGGTATTAAGATAGCATTTGATAATACAGAATTATTGAGCCAAGTTTCAGATACCAGTATTGCATGTGAGCCAGAATTAGTAAACAGTTTTTGGATCTTACACAGCCTAGGTCTTAAATTATGGGAGTTAAAGTGGCAAAGATTAAAGCCCTTGAACTTGGCAAAAAAGAAATCGAGCAGCGCCGCCACTTCCGCTATGGGCCAAATATTATCAGCCTAATAGGGAACCAACTCGGACACCAGACATAGACATCAAGAGGCCAACCTTTGCACACCGCGACTGAAACAAACAGGCTGGGCAGATATGTGGCTGTTTCTAGGCATCCTGTAAACGAAGCGGACTACATCATTAAATGCGACCAATAATTTTTTTCTGCAGAACGAGTCAAGAGCCGAGAAGTATCGTACTACCAAAAGTGAAGTGAGGGATCAAAAGAACCTTAGCTAATTTTATCCTTATGCTTAACGATAAAAAGCCAGAGTTAAGCCATAACTGCTTTAGGGAACCATAAATTTTCCTCAATACACTACTAATATAGCTGCAGCAAGAGAACTTGGTATTACAACGATTATTACAACGGATTTTTTGCAGAATCCGTATAGGAAAGCCTTGTATTATTCAACACAACTAGTGCAGGTCTTCATAGCGGATGTCGGTTCTGTATTCAGGCAAGCAAATAGATTTAGTGGGATTAAGAAGCAAACTACTCTCAGAGGCCCACTCATAGATCCGTTTAAGATTGTCGTGCAGTCTACTACTAATCCGATAGGTCGACTTAAGTAAATCTGCACGTCGTCCGCATACATATGAACAGAGGCTTCAATTACGACATTGGGAAGGTCATTAATAAATAGGCAAAAAAGAAGAGGGCTGAGAATAGAATCTTGGGGCACACCGCAGTAGAGGGTCATAGATTCGGAGGTCAAGCCTTTTACCTTCACAAATTGTTCCCGCTACTGCAAGAAGCTAGATTTAGGTAGAATTCCCTCCACCCGATGTAAGGGTTATAATAGACAAGAGGTCTCAACGTAGTTCTTTTATTAACAAGCTAATTATTAAAGAAACTATAAATAGCGACTAGAATTAAACTCGTTTGCTAGTAACAAAAAGAATTTTAAAATTTATAGTAAAGAAAAATAATTCCCAGCGATTTCACGATTGATTTTCACGCCGTAGAACGAATAAAATAATCCAAAAATTAACTTCTATGAATAAAAGATAAAATTCATCCATCAGCGATTTAATCAAATTTTCGCATTCTTCTTATCCTTGTTCAAACGCAAGGGCAAACTGGAGTCTTCCATGGTCCTAAATGACTGGGAGACCTCGAAAAGTTGCTTGATAATTATTTTGTTCTACTAGGTCCTCAACTATTGACGAATGATAGAGTTTATGCAGATATATGAATTCTAAGTAGATTATATGGACAACAGTTAAGGATGCCTTGAATTCGTTTCTCAGAATTTTATTAATATTGACGGGAGATTAGTCATTCGTGTTGTTGCTAAATTCTATTTTTAATATTATGGATGACGAGGGCAGGGTAATTTATTATTAACTGAACAAAATTAATTTTTAAATATGTT
>QYTT01095703.1:26025-46128 GCA_006980735.1 Dasypogon diadema
AAGTTAAGTTTCTGTGAATCTATCGGGATTGCAAGGGGCTTGAAATTTCATATGGTCAGGCATTAATTCTAATATCCTTTTCGGCATAAATCCGACTGTTATTAAATTGCTAATCCACCCTAGTCATTATAGTTTAGCCAAACCCTTTAAAATGTTTTGTTAAAGCCTAATTCCAATGGAAATGTCTCATGGTGGAGTATTTGTCTGAAGTATAGGTATCTATCTAAATTTGTCTTCCCCTGGGGGTAGTTCTAATTAATCCTCACGTCATTTAGGGTGCGTCTGACAATTAATTGTGACAAAACGAAATTCACACTGTTGGAATTGAAAAGGTTTGTCAAACAGACTGTTTTATTATATACCAGAAAAATAAATTGCGTGGTTAGATGAGGTCTATTTTTCGTTATTTCGTGAAAATGGTGGATACCTATTGTGTGCAAAAGACAGACTCTGGGCACGAAAATATTTCTCAATTTTATCGCTCGATTGTAACAAGTTTTTTTTTTTCGAGGATCCGTAGCAAAAAAAAAACTTGTAATTAGCATTAAGAGAAGAATAATGTCACATAAATTATATATTGGAGAGTATTGGATGTTTAATCAGTTTCCAGTGCCATACATGAGGACCTTTTGCAATTTTAATCTCCATTCACTCGTTTTAACTTGCAGTTGTATAAGAAATAAAGTGACTTACTATGATTCTTTCCTAGGTTACTTGGGTGTCCGTGTTTGATACATGGCATAGTGGTTCATAAGCTGCCGGTTTCGAATTCATCGACTGGTTTGAAGTTACCATCGGCACAATAAAACTCAATCATCATTACGTTGATACTCCAAAGAATCGATACTAGATGCTGCTTTTCACCATTCTGAAATGCCTCTGCAAAATATAGGCATTAAGCTCTATATTTTTTGCCTTGGTTTCTTTTCACTAACTTACAAAACAACAAGGATCTCTTTTTCGAATATCAACTAATTTTTTCCCCAGTAGTCACGTGTTCTTAAGAATCATTTGGAAAAATTTAAGTATAATTCTTGGTATCAAAACAGCGTTCAGCGATAAAATTAATATACAAATTTGTCGGCACAGAGTTTCCGTCACAGATAACTATTGATTTTCACTTTTCCGACCATTCGGGGTTGTGTTGTTTCGATATAACCGAGAGATGAAATCAGCGATTTTATGATATTTACGACTTTGTTTCCTTTTTTCCAAATATTCCAGCAGGGAGAAGTTGCGATATTTATGACTACCTTCATATAAGGATTAATTGCTTAATAGCTGTGGTCGGACACTGTTGGGTAAACAAATTTGTGGCGGTGTCGTCAGCGAAGTAATTACATCACTTATTCAGCTTAATTATTAGTAACAGCTACAAGAAAAACAGGCAACTGAATCTCTGAGTCAAACTATCCCATGCCAGCCCAGCAGACATTCCTTGTGTTGTGGTGTGGGTGAAAATGAAAGTCAAGCTAATGAGATTGTTTGTTCGGGACATTCAGGACATGAAATTCCATTCTTAAATTGGAATTTATGTTGCCTTCAGTGTGGCAACTTAATTTTGTGCGAAATGAAATTTTAGTACATACAGCACGAAACTTTACTCTACCTTTTGCAAAAACATTTCCAGTTGTGTGCAGCATACTTGGGCCATGAATAGAATGAGAAATATGCGGGTCTATTTCTATTAGCAAATACCTGAAACCGTCGCTTGTTTGAAGTAATTTGTTAATTAATTAATGGAATTCAGATAGTTATTTATGTTTGAAACATACAAAGCCGGCTGGATTTGTCAGGATTTAATCCACTCTTTAAGTCAACAGGTTCCCAAAGTTCAACTGCTCCCTGGGGTACTCTGAACAGACCTGAACTGTCACCATCTTTTTCGTTAGAAATAGAACTGTTAGCGACAGAACAACTTTTACTTTTCATGACTAATAAAAGCAGGCACTCCTCCTCGAAAACTCGTACAAAGGTCAAGGGTGCAGAGCAACAGTTTCGGAAATTATATTACTTCAGCCGGTGCTTGATGGCTGTATATCACACGAACTTCACGCTCTGATTTTTCCTCAAGCAAATGGATAAACACAAGTCTGTGAATTTCAAGCCTTTTCCTATGACATCAAAGAGATTTCAGGGGTGATTATTTCTACTCGTTGAGCCAGGAGATTTGTGTTGGCATCGCTGTTTCCCATCACTGAAAATAAACTGGTGGAGTCACCCGGATTAACACTATTAACAGCGAGTTATTGACTTATCGTGAAAATACGGAGTCCGTCCGTCTGTACGAAAAGCGGCTCATCGTCTTCTTGTGATTGTAAACATTTTCCTTATGCCATCATATTGCCAATCAAATCCGTGGCATGTTCTGAATTTTAATGCAATTTGAATTTTTCTCCTTTTATTATCGAAATTCGAAATGGTTTGCGTGTGGGATGTGAACACGCTCCAAGCAAAATTAATTTAAAAAAAAAAGTTTTAGTGCAAGTAAATTCTGTGACAAGGCGAAAATTTTTTATTGCAATTAAGCCACTGCATATGCTCCTTCCAGGGGAACAATTAAACTTTAATAACAATTTTCGCAAGAAAAACAATTTCTGTACAAAAAACAACCCTTGACTGAAGATAAAATTCTAAAGTCTCATCTTCAGCAGCGTGGAAACTTTATCTCATAAAAGTTAAGAGGTGGTGGTTAAAAACTTTCAAGGAGTTTGGTGCAAAAAGCGATTAGGAAATAGGGAGGCAGTAGAGAGTAGGAATTTTATTGGGATCGCAATCTTGAATTACAGCCAGTATTAAATTTATTGAAATATGAAAAACTTAGCAACTTGTTTGCCATGAACATTTTTAAAGTTGATGGGGGATTTCAGGGGATTCGAAAAATATAATAGAAACACCAATGTTTCAATACGAAAAATAGTACAAGTCTTCTAGCATGGTATGAAACTCCAAAACAATATACTAATATTTGTCTATCACCGGGAATCCTTGCATGAACTCATCAGACTAGGTGTGGAAGAACTCAAATTTAGTTCAATAGAATATCTTACTGGAACAAGGAATTGGATAAGCTAAGAATAAACACAAAGAAGCTCTTCGAAAGGGCTATGCAAATGGTTCTGTTAAAAACAAATAAATCCAAAGGGAGGAATTGGAGAAGCTTTAGTAAACCTGCTATAGTTCGTCTCCAAAAAATGCTGGCCAAGGATCACAACAACGACACCGAACTTCTTCAAAAAGCCGATGGCAGTTTCACTAGTAGCAGAGAAGATACACTGAAGCTCTCTTTGGAAAACCATTTTTTTGGTTCAAATTTTTTTGATAATAACAATGAAGATGAGACTTCTACAGAAGTTTGGGATGACTACTGTCTCTCTAATCGAATTAAAAGTTCCCAGAAGAAAGAAAGAAGAAAACTTTAAGTGGGTTTCAAACTCATTCAAGAGCCGATACCAACACCGGTCGAAATCATTACATTCCACTTTCCAAGAGGCTAAAAGTATCCTCTCGTCTCCAACCGATTCACTATCGAACACAAAGAAGACTCTCCGACACACTACCAACAGGAGAAAAGCCGCACAAAAAATAAAGAGGCGCTCGGAGAGGAAGTCAACGCCGACCCCTGGGGACTTGGTTGCAGGATTGTGAGTAAGAAGCTGAGCGTGAGTATTACCAATGCCTCCATGAGTGCTGAAACGAGGAGCGGAAAAGATACCAACGGAAGCCGTGAAGCGTAAATTTCGTCAACACCCTGGTCCCTGAGGTCCTGTTCAGGATATCCTGCTGGAACATGACACGACTGGTGCTGTTAAGTAGAGGAAAAGACGATGGGAGAGTATGTCGTCGTCCGCCCCTTTGTGTACTGAACATGTGGGTAAAGTTCTAGAGAAGTTCCTGAGGCCTCTCCTACTCTCGGTGATACAGGGGGCTGGTAATCTACGACCAACCAACAATACGATTTCCAACGTGGGCAGTCTACCGTGGATGTGGTATAGGATGTGATCGACGTGGTAGGCCGAACAGAGAAGGGAAGCTGCCACTCTAGGCGGCTGGCACTGCCTGTTACTCTCAATGTCAGAAATGCGTTCAACTCTTCCGAGTAGAGCGACATGTTAGGAACACTAGTGACAACGTTAAGGATTCCCGAATATCTGCCCCACATGATTTGCGATTGTTTTCCGGTTACGACATTATGAAGACCCTGCGCGTAAAGTCTGTCGCAGCGGAGACCTAATCGCTGGTATGATCCAGTTTGAACCCCCTTTTTTTAAGGTGTTGCTTAAGCTTAGGTAACAACCCTATTATGAACACAGTTCAGGTTATACAAAAAGAAATTTTAAGGAAAAGGGGATTGGGAAATTTTAACCTGACAAATGTTGCAAGTAAATCACAGTTTTTAGTAGAAAATTTCGACTGTGCAACATTCTAGTGGCTTCGCAAGTACAATTCCCGTCAGTAGAATTACCTCAACCACTGGTATCCCGCCTCAATTGGCGGTTGGTATGGCATCTTGTCATACTTTTTCCCGTACACGTCAATATAGATTGAACACTTTTGAAAATAAGCCATACATAGTGCGATGGTATTTTAACCCCTCCGCTTGAAGGGACAAGGACACCATCGTTATATGATATCTATAACATGAAAACAAACCCATTATTACTTTTGACAGTCCCTGTGACTTCAGCACATCACAGCCTGGTAAGCAAAAAGCTTTGAGTATTTCGCATGGGATGATTATTTGAGATACTATAATTTCCAATCCGGGCAAAGCATTGAAAATTACAACGTACTAATAAACTATTCCACGAAAACATTACGCAATTCTATTCATCACTCATTTCATATTCGAATGGGGTTATTCGAGCTCATGATCTGTGCACGGTGCTGTGTACTTGTAAATCTCGTGAAATCAATATGTGCTTCTGGTGAATATAGTATAAGTTTTCAAGGTTTTAAATGGACCACATAAAGGGTAACCGTCTAATAGGTTCTTTTGTTTACTGAATCTGTTATTCACAATACCCGAGAGAGTACCAGATTCTTCCAAACTCAAATACGTTTGCAATGGAGATAAATAGCTCAATTTAAAAGTTTCAAATAAAAGAAACCGTTTGAATGTAAACAAATATTGGGATTGCCTCCGAAATTCGTCTTGGGGGAGCAACTTTCTTACAGCCCTAGTGCTCCACTGTGTGGAGTATCGCGCCTTAATGTCGCATCATTATCCGATTTCTTCACGATTCAAGAAATTGTCCTACTGTCAAATTTCGTATTCAAATCACAAACTTTGCTTCGCTTTGCAACATTGGCACTCATCAAAATTCACAAAATCCAGAAAAGTTTGATTGCTCTGGGCGGAATAATCAAAAGGCAAAGGTGTATGGATATGGATGTGTGAGAATATAAGAAATTAAAGGTCGCGTCCCACGTTTACAATTTTCATAGAAATCCATGAGTTAGGGACTAGAGAGCATTTGAGAAGCCTTCAGAGCTGTAACGGTTACGGTCGGAATATTATCCTCTTTCTCTGACTCATCTTTATTGGCTTTAAGGATGTGTTGGCATAATGCGCTTTCATACGTTCGTTCACAGCGCCTCTGGATACTTGTTTCTGGCGAATGTCCTTGTTTATCGCAGAGGCTTTCTGGCAAATACTCTTATTTATATTCAATTCTTAAATTGCCAGAGGCATATTGAGGCACATTTGTCACGGATCTGGTGGGATGAGGAGAAATTCCTATCTACAGAGCACCAAGGATCGACTGTGTAGTATGTTTTTTTTTTTCATTTCGACCGTGGCAAAGGAAATCTCCATGGGTGCAAAAAATTCCGGGACCTAATCAAAAATGGGTGTTGGTTCGAGGCGGTCATTTGGGTGATGAAACTCTCGAGTTTCAATGCTTTTAATGCCCCGAATAAAGTCAAATAATTCCCTTGTTGGCAATTTTATCAACTTAGCCCCGAACAAAATTAAATGCCGGAGGCAGGGAATGGTGGTGTCACCGCAAAATAAAAGCATAGAAGTGTCTCAGAGCCGAGAACTATATCTGCGGCTGGGATACAGACGATAACCCAGAAGGACCCACAATCACGGCCATTTAGTGCTTGTTCTTATCTGTGAAAATTCAGATATCCTAAAAACAACGACATAAAACAAAATTAATGCTCAATTCAGGTCATGTCACTTGAGCATATTTAAAAAGAAGTTTTAAAGATTTTTAGGATAATTTGAAAAGTTTCGTAATAGGAGCGTATTAGAAAGCATGTAGGTGAAGGGGGAATTCAGATAAGGGAAACAATACGGAAGTGTCTTTATGCTACCCAAAGTTATGTGAATTTTATGAGGAAATCCTAAAATCCAAGTACGCCGTCAAAATGTCAACTGTCTTATTTTGTTTTTAAGCGGAAGATTTACGAGTTGAATGTAGTGTTTATGAGGGCGATAAGGAAGGTGGTACAAAATGTTCACCACCGTAAGTGTAAACGATTGTTACGGTTGTTTATATCTATTTAATGGCGGAAAATAAATTTGGATACAATTGTTTCACATAACATATCGCTGTTGGATTAGTATTTTTTGATGTTGTAATTATTTCTGGATTTAACGGATCCACAATCGAAATTCGCTGATGCTAAATGAAATTACAATGGCTTTCCCTGACATATTTAACTGGCTTATATTTTTATTATAAATTGAATCTAAGGAGGAGGAGCTAGTAATGATGATACAAGGTGGCGAAAGGTGACCCAATTTGACATAGCTACAACATTTTTCTAAATTAAAAAACGATTATTTTCATTTTTATTATTGCTATTTAGACCTTTGAATTTTGTTTCATGAACCACTGAAGATGATATCATTTAAATGGTTTCATTCAGCATTGATGACAATTTTGGCTTTGGTTGGAATAAACTACGGCATTCTTACTTTCAAACTCTCTTCACTTGAGTTTCATACTCTACTCATGTATGGGTTATCGTTTTATTATCTATATCTAACAATTATCAACGTGCACTTTTTCGCTTGAATCTACCCACCAAGTATTTTATTTCTTCTGGGGTACCGGAGGAGAGACATCCAGGTCCTCTTTTCTTTATTATTTACGGTATGAGATAAGTTCCAAAGAAAAACAAAAGAACCAGAAGCTTATTGTTTAAAGTAAATAAAACCAAAAATTACAACAGCAGCTTTTTTCTCATCTAAATTTTCTATATTCAGCTGTTTATCTATGTAAAGTATTTTTCAAACCTGCATTGGACTATTTAATTTTTGCTTCCATACTTTTGCTTTGATTTTCTGTTTTTCCACAATACTTTCATTTAATTACATTTATTCTATCTAAATGTATGAGAACTCCTTTTTATTATGATTTTAGGAGTAAATTACACTGATTTTAGTTTCTTATCGGACAAAATAAGACTGGGGATGACGATGAGTATTTCAGTCTTAATCTCCCAGTACTTTGAAATGCTTTCTCTCAGGAAAAAAAAAATGTTTTACGCTTGTGCACACAATTCTAGAAGAACTAAAAATTTATCATGCTACATTTGGCAGAATTGGCTGAAAGGGAATTTTTCATAGTAATCACATGTCGTCTTCTATTATCTAACGATATGCGCCAACAGACCCATACATCATGCACGTAATTTAATTAAGGAACATCTAGTGAAACTCTATTGTGCTTAGTGTCGGTTATAAATTTTAATTAGCCTGACAGTACTAGATAACGTTCAAAGGTACATCAGAACATTATCAACTGTCTACACCGAACGAGTTGTGAGCTCGTGAAATATTACCCTCATAAGTTTCATACTCATTACAGAACATGTTGGCCCCAAGTGTAGACATGGTCTTCACAAGGAGCTATACATCAATATCTCCTTGCGAGCAATAGTGAATCTAGCTTTCATCCGATCAGTCTAGGGAAGCGGATAAATAAAATCCGAAATGAATGTGTGCCTGTAGAATACACCCTAATGTCGATAATTGTTGGCATCTCTCCAGGAAAATGTTAACAACAGCCTTGTTTTCGTTTTACCGAATAATTGGACTCATTGCACCATAGCAAGATCTGACATTTGGCTTTGGACCAAATCTTTCCGTTGATGCGAATCTCCAGAGTTTGCATTTTGTGCAGAATTCATTTACATGGCTCTCTCGAAAAATCCTTTGATATTTCCAGCCGTGACGGTTTCTCTTTTCGTTTTTTTTTGTAATTGAAATTCGGAAAATGGGAAAATGTGAATGAGATTGAAGCTGCATGAATTTCCTATTCATAACTCAGTAAGTGATGGATGGAAATTTGAATTCTCAATCCGGTAGAAGTAGATGGGGATAAAAAAAAGCGCAATACCGTTACCCTTTTTCCATGCGAAATGAGATTTCAAAAGTTTCCAACTTATTGACAGGTGTTTTGAGCTAGACTGCAGTGCACCGAAGTTATTTATGCACCGTGACGATTTAGCCATAAGGTAATTTCCCCTGTAGAATATCCAACCATTGATGAACTTGGTAATGAATAATTTCACGGAAGAAAAATAGAAGTCGCCAGCATCAATTACTTGGTCATGCAAACGGTAACGTAACAGTGTGTTTGTTTCTTAATTCTGAGCAAAAGTGTTCGGAAGCTTATCAGACGAAAGACACAAAACCTTACTTTTACGTAACTTTTACATTTTCTTGAATGAATTGGTGAATGAATAATGTATCAAAGGGTAATTCATGAATTTCCAACGGCATCCCTGTGTTAAAATTCATTTGTGTTGGGAATGTATAGCAGTTCACATTTGTTCATTACTTCATTTGTGAAGTAAGGAAT
This sequence comes from Dasypogon diadema, assembly GCA_006980735.1. Taxonomy (NCBI): domain Eukaryota; kingdom Metazoa; phylum Arthropoda; class Insecta; order Diptera; family Asilidae; genus Dasypogon; species Dasypogon diadema. The sequence goes on from QYTT01095703.1 coordinate 34,848, forward strand.
ACATTTCCTCATACCCAATCTCTTTTTTCGTAGATCTAGTCAAATCCTGACAGAAATTTGCTTTCATATATCCCAAATTTCACTTGGTACTGATTTATGTCAGGACCAGCTCAAGTGCAGCTGGTCCTGACATAAATCAAGGTCAAAATCTTGGCAGTTTTCTTTTTTATTTGTACCCTCTTTGTAGTCGAATAGCCATCGCCCACTGATGTGTATTATTTTAATAAAATTCGTAGCTTTAAATGAATATTTATCGTGCATGCTACCTTCATGTTGGCTTGTATTTGAATTTCTCTTCAAGCTTTCGCTGTATAAAGGTTTATTTAAAATTCGGCTTTTTGGAAGGTGAAGTTTCGTTGGAAATGTAGGGATGCAAAAAGTCCTTCTTTCTACTTCAGTGAATTTCTAGATTAAATTTCACTCCACCCAGGAAGTTTAGTTTGGATTTTCTTGCAGGTGAAACTTTTCATGGCCAATTTCATCTTTTAAAATTTAAATTGTGTTGAATAAAATCGTGGACAAGAGTGGTCCAAAGATATGAAATACAAAGCATCTATCTAAATATTTAAAGAGTATAAAAGGAGCACACATTCATGTTCCTAAGCCTCTTTACTTTGAAGATGACTGCTCTCCTAACTTCTATTATGGTCTTAAAAATCTTTTTTTTTTAGGAAAATAAATGAAAATGAGACCGAATAAGAGTTTTTAATTAAAGACATTTCAAATTTACAAAAAGAAATAAGAAACAAATTTCTAAATTCAAAGTATCCTTCTCATCGTCGTCGAATATCGATCTATTACACAGAAAATATACAAGTGAACTATATCCTCTTTTCAATCTGTGTTATGAACTGTGGTGTTCCACAGGGTTCTATCTTAGGACCATCTTTCTTGCCCTGTATATAAACCATATTGTTATTGAGAATTGCGTTATCCACCTGTACGCGAACGATATTTACCAATATTTGTGTCGGAGGTACTCGTTGAAGATTGTGCTCTGAGAGTTAACGAAAACGAAGATTCGCACTTGGTTTTCATGGATTCAATCATATCTCAGCATTTAGTGACTATACCCTTGGTTACACGATTGAAAAATTTCTTAGTTTTAATGCATTATCCTTTCTATGTGCACTAATTTTTAGTCAAGAAGCCGATTATACGAATATCTTCAATTTCTGGTTTCCATCAGAAAAGATTGTCGATGAACGTAGGCCGGATGATGCTGGTATATGTATAACCAAGCTATCATCCGTGATCTGGGTTTCCAGTTCCCATCAATGGTTCTTCGGCAGGTTAATAAAACTAGATAAGGTTTTCGAGCCCCTTACTTCAAAAATGTAGTTTCCAGCTAAATTTTTTATCTAAAAGATTCCCTGGGTAAGTGTATAATACTAATTCTTGCCACAAGCATTGATGTAAGCATTTCTGACTGCACTCTGCTACATTTTGGAATATAACCCAAACCGAATGAACCTTTAAAAATATTATTTAGGATTGAAATGACTATCTCAACCCTATGGTATAGGGTAAGTATTAACGAAGTCGTTCCGTCTATGCAGGAATTCTATAAAGTTCAAAGATGTGATTTGTCTGCTTAATCCGTCCATGGTTAAATGTATGGTGCTCGAATTACTTCTAGGAGAAACTTTCGGTAATAGATGTCCTCGGTTTAAGAGCACAAGAAGACGAAGTTGTCGAATATATCAACGCTTCTGTGTGTTTACAGCTGAACTTAATTATGTATGCACCTGGGTCTCATAGGATCCATAGTAATAAAGTATAGGAATTTTCGTCGTACACGCGATGGCGACTGTTTTACCTGCAGAAAGGAGTCTAGACATAAAAACTTAATGCTATAAGTACATATGTAACGATGGCACGAGCTACAAGATTTGCGATAAAGAGATAGGTAAATGGAAAATCAAAAATCCCCAGAGAAAACAAGTGTGTTAATATTACATACTATCAACGTAGGACGTAATTCTCGTTCAATGAAACCTCGCTCTTTATCCTCAAAGTGTTTACCACGTTCTAATCTCCTTTTCCTAAGACTCGATATTTTGCAGAACGTAGCTTACTCAACCTTTTATACCAAGAGAGTTGTATACAAGCCATTGCGGTTTGGTTATTCTCTGATACCTGTAACAGGGGAGTTACAGGTGTATAGTTTCCTTTCCTATTTAGGAATGTAATTCTGCAATCTCGTGCCATAGTAATGTACGGTTTCTTTTAAATTCCTGAAATACAAACCAAGCGCTGCTGGAGGGATCCCCACCATAAGTAAACACAAAAAACCCACAAATCTCTAAAATTTCACTTTAGATTTATAAGTTAATATATTTTCGTGAGCGTAAGGAAGAGAAGATAAATGTAGCCTCAAATGCACGTATCCCGTAGATACAAAAAGAAAAATAATCTTAACCCTCCCGCCGAGTAGAAGACGCTATCCTAGCGGTAACCCACAGGTTTACGTCTGTCCCATAAATAAATTTCGTTTTTGAATGAATGAAGAGATAGAATATAACCGAATGAGAACTTCACATCGCTAGTTACATGGACCCATATACTTCCTGAAATTAAAATTGAGTTGGTTTGACTTGGATGGATTTGAATTTTAAAGGCAGATGACTCTGAAGTGAGTGAGTAATGGGATGCAGTCATTCTATGTGAAAATTGGACTCAGTTTTCACCTCTTTGAAGGCATTAAAACATGAAAAACATTTCATCAAACTCTCCTTGGGCACATTTGTAACCTGTTAAATCGCACAGGTGTGCAAATTTACATGAGAGTGTGTGAAATGAAAGTGGTTTCCCAAGTGTTACATCAAAAATTCATTTATTACTCCGGCCAGAAATCAACAAAAAATGCGATTGCCTTTTGCTTGTGTGTAAACTTGAGAAATTAATCGTTGGGGCGCAGTTTATTCAAGCAGCAAATCGATCCTCATCTTAAATTAGGCAAAAACAGGGATATTTGGAAGAGTCCTGCGAGTGCAGAGGAGCAAGAAGATGAAAGAAAATTGAAGGAAATTAAGTGGAAAATGGTCGGTAATAATTGTGGCTTGCCATTATTGCTATTCGACAAATTGGCACACCCATTGTTCCCGTCCTGCCAGGATACCCAGAATATCCGACATAAATTTTCTTATACATAGTGAGTGGTAGTATGCGTGGGTGATTGGGTAGTTTTACGGTCAGTAATTCGACATTCTTGTTTTTCAACAGTAATACATTATTCATTTGGGAATGAAATGATAGCTCTAGTAATGTTGACCTTGTAATCGTTTCCTTAATGGTGGTCACTCTGTAAACTTGCCTTTCCTATGTATAGGACTACTGGGAAGGGGGTGGGGGTGGATATTATACCGGACATTGATTTTGTTGCGATAGAGAAGATGGTTTTCGATATTCCTTAGGAAATGAATGGGATTACATAATAAAATAAATACAAAACAACACGTGCACGTGTCCGTACTTTCATATCAGTTCCGAACAAACACTGTTAAAATACTAACGTGGAACCAATAAAGTACTAACGTCTGCACAAAATCCTGTAAAAGGTCACCCGCCGTCTGGTACAATTTGCAGGCAGTAGAATTAATGTACGTAAACGGCTGTCATTAATATTAATATCGACACGTCCCCAATTATGATCCAGAATAGCTGAGCAGGAAAGTTAAAGAAAAAATTGATGATGCAAATGAGATTTAGTGGGAATATGCCTACAAATCCCATCTAACAGCACATTTTCAACGAACCGAAGAAATAAACATTGAAACGACAAGGATAAGCCGCGTCAACATCAGCTGGGGATGATGGAAATCCAACAGGTTCGTTCCTTTATTGCATTATTACCAAGGGATCCAGTCCTAAATTGATTTTCTTTAAAGGCACTTGTAAGTGTTTTAAGGCCTTCCATTTGAGTTTACGACAGAAAATCAAATTGTTTGCACAAATTATAAAAAGAGATTAAGGACAACAGTGGTATACAATAAAATATGCCATTCTTTGTGTCTTAATTTCCGTTTTTCCAATATATACTTATTTTGTATTTTGCCTGGATTTATGGCATTAGATGGAAAATTTCGAATTGAGTGACTCCTACTGTAAGGTATACGACTAATGGAAAAACTTCTGCCCCTGCAATAAGGAAAGCAGGGGAGGACCATTTGTTATTTTATGAGCAAAGTTTTCCTTTGGCTTTTTATATATACGAGCACTTCAGAAATGAGACCAAACTTTTACTCCAGAGTTTCTGCAAGGACAAGAAGTAAATTAGATAAAGTAATTAATGGAAAGTTTTTGTTTGGTGTCGTTTGCCTTTAAAAAAATATAGTAAAACTTCGGAATATACTACAAACCACTGTGCATAAAGGGGATTAACAGATGTCTTTGATACTCAGTGTTGGAGTTGATTAATTGCTCAGGGATATACTTAGGTGCCACCAAATTTATAGCTAACTTCCTAACTTTATATTGTAAATTCGTTCCTTTCTAGAGAGCTCGGTTAAAATCCTTCTTAATAGAAAGAATACAGTGGCTCAGAGATTTTTCTATCACAAATCTAGCTGAGATGCAAGCTTATTAACAATCGCCAATATGAGTGCTTCTCATCATGTATCGATACTCTGGAACTCCGACGTAACGATGGTTTACCCTTATTGCTATTTCATGAATATTGCTCAGATTAAATTTCTAGTCTAATTTTTTATGGATTATTAAGACGCGCAGCATGGACAGTTTGTGATTCTTTTCTGAGAGAGCATCATCGGTGATACACATGGCAGTCAAATGTTAAGGGGGATCCACTTGCTATCGGGCAAGCTGCCTCTATGGGCAGTTCCCCACTGAGTTGAGGAAACTACATTCTATATTCTCAATAAATATCGAACTTTTGGAAGACGCCGTGAATACCTGTATGGACTTTTAGAAGTCAATATAATTGGACGTACGAGTATTCAAGAAGAAGGGAAGAGGAGGTTGGGAAATTTTAAACTGACAAATGTTGCAAGTAAGCCGCAATTTTTGGTATGAAGCGCTTGCTGTACATTATTCCGATGGTTTTGCAAAATCGTTGTATGCAACTGCGAATTAATTAAATTACAAACTGGATAAGATTTCAATTCTCTTATAAAACACCTTTAAGGCTCGTATCCTTGTAAAGAATTGATCTGCCTTTACAAGGGCTACGAGAAAGGTTACACTTTTTAACTGTGTAGGAGACAGTTTTTCTGATGCAGGGATAATAACATCTATCGGCAAACCATTCCTTCGTATGGCGAATAATATATTCGAACCCGTCACCAAAACAAATTGTGTTCTGAAAGTCGCAGCAGATTTCAAGTCCCCATAAATTTCCCTCAAAATTGACATTGAGATAAAGAAAACGTTGCTAGAATGCTTCGATTGATTCGTTCCGTGGAAAGAATAAATAGCCCCGGGAATGAATAAATTTTGTAGAAAAACTTCAATCTTCTGACACATCATCTTCTGAAAAGATGGCAGGATTTTACAATAGTGAACGTGTCACACTGTCAAAACTCTAAAACATGTGTCAGGCCGTGTTTGTGCGAATTTTCAAATTAAATGAAGTAATTGACATCGCCACGTTGTTCCTGCGCACCCATATATCTCTGCAACCCCTGTCTTCGGTGTTAGTTTATTAATATACACCAGACGGCCGACCCCAACATTTGCACCCGTGTCCTTTTTTCATTTCAAATAAATAAGAAATGAAATACTTTGTCCCTTCGTAAATTGCCACAGCCCAATACAGGCTGAAAAGTGAGAAGGACGGTTAAGCGGGGCAAAGGACACTTTATTTTCATATCTGCAAAGTGAAGAGGTTGCCAGGCGAAAGCGAGAAGGAGCAAATCTGGAAAATAAACAACAGGCTTTGTCATGGTGGGTGACATTTATTTGCTTCATACTTGGGTCCACCCCATGTAAAAATGTGAATTCGGTTTCACCAAGGATAGTCAGCCTTTGCTATTTTGTTTTTTCCAACGTCTTTTATGTGTTGTTGATGTAAAGAGCGCTCCTAATTTACATTCTTTTCTTCAGCGGTACCCTCAAGATTATTGTCTATGTCAATACCAGACGAGAGAATCGAAGCCGTTTTTGCATTTTATGATCAAGAAATTTTCATTAAAAGTGGAAGAATTTATTAATGGTGTCTTGTTGGAAATATGGAAAAAATTCATGAGGATGGCGCGACGTCATGAAAAATATGCTCCGAAAGATTGATTGCACGACTACATTTATTGCTCTGCTCCGAAATTATTAAGAGGTTCGGCGAAGGGTTCTCACTCCTTCAGACATGCCGTCTTGGAAAAGTTAATTTTATTATTCATAAATCATGTGCCCCTAGCGTTCTCTCCTCTTCCTTCCGGCTATAAAATTTTAAAGTTATTCCCACACTTTACCAGAAAGGACTCAAGTTAATCTAACAAAATACTACCGAGGGATGAAAGCCGTGCAGTTATGGTCCATATATTTTTCAATAGATGCGATAATGGTATTGAACGGCAAATGGAATTTCAGATCATAGTCCCGAACTTATTAACTTTTATCTAAGTGGCTTTTAAACGTGGGGATGTCCTTATCGCTTCATACTCCACCAAGTTTCCGTTGAGGATGATATTGCTGCTACGATAAAATAGTTACTTTGCCCAGTAAATGAATGCTTTCATATGCGTTGAATATGTAAATTATTAAATGTACTCAAGATTTTGTGCTCTCGAAGGGTAATGGAATTGATTTAAGACAGACAGACGGACAATGAATTTTTCTCACAGGACATTTCTAAATTCTTCTAATAATTTTGATAATGGCAGTAGACCTAATAATTATTTAACATACCATAAAAGTCTAGAACATCATACCCTTTTCCAATCTTAGTATGATCAATAGCGTAGCATTCGAGCATTTGGTGGCTGTTGAAATAACCCACCAGGGATTTAGAATGAGGAATTTTATTATCCTCTACCATCCTCAAATCAGCTCCCTCTAATGAATTAATCTTACCCACTGCCGACTTCAGCCACTCCGCGGTGCAATGGTCTTCTCAGATGAAGATTGTTCATCCTGATACCTTTGCGAACATCTTTATATAATGGTCCTGGGAAGTGAATCATTTATTTGAGAGTACTCTGGGTCTTGAGTCTGTTAGAATTAGCCCCTATTAACATAAAAATTTCGGCTGTCTTAGGATAATCCTCTTTCTCAATCACCTTTTTTTAGCTACCTCATATGGAGATGACGCTGGGCATTCTGAGCGCTTGCTTGCCTAAGGCTGATTGTAGACCTGTAAGGCAATTTTGTGGGTCTATTCAGGCTCATACCATTGCTTAAGAAATCATTTGTAGCACTTTTTCTACCGCTTCGTTTAATTTTTATTATGGCACACGCATTTGGCTACTTGTTTCTTGTGTCCAATAATTTTGACGAGCTTCCTAAGCACAGCTCGTCTGACAATCGAATAATGAATATATATCTAGTCGTAAGTTCAAGAAAATGTGGTATTGACAACGTTCAGATAATCGCTGCAAACAATAAATGTGCATTTATACTTTTATCACAGAATACATACTAAGCTAGACGATTCATGAAGAACGAAAAATGTCTCAAGCTTTTGATCAAAACTTAGTTCGTCATGAGGCCACCATCTGCGAGCACCAGATTCCCAAAGTACGAAGTAGGGAATGATATTGGATGGTTACAGTCAAATCAAAGTAACAACAGGAGGTGAAGTGATTTTTACTTTCTCGTATTTTAGGACATGGCATGAGTAATTATGGCAATATGTATATTCATCTCAGGGGTGCTGCAAATGAAAGCAGCAAATCAGTCTGATTGATAATAATTTTAATATGTTCCAGAACATCCATTCCCAGTTTCATGTTGGCTTGAATAAGTGCTTGCTTCATTAAAATTTCCACATGTATAAAATAAGATTTTAGTTCACTTTACCAGCTTAATTATGAATAATTTCCCGCACTGACTTTTAATTAAAGTCTATAAGTTGTGAAAATTCCTGTTACTTTCCTACTTGTCATCATCTCCGTTTATACAAACAGGATCTAAAAGGATTTCCCTAAATTCCCTATTTCCTGCCAATGTTTACATGATTGACGACACTTACCTGAAGTAAGTAATAATTCGTGCGTGCAGACTCCTTCCAAGCTGTGTGAAGGCAGTTACTCGCGTCATATTGCTGTTTAATTAAGATGTAAAGATGAGCTGTATGCGGAAGAATACCGCTCAGATTGATATCGCTGTACACAAGGCGCCCTATAGACAATTAACATATCATCAGCTGGGAATGAAGTGTTTTACGTGACTTTGGCGTCATAAATTACCATCAAGCTAAATACCCTATAGCCTTCTGCTTTATAAACTTCCACTCGAGCATACAGTAAGTTGATATAAACCCAGCATAGTCGTTTCTCATGTGTACAGCTTTTCAACAGTACATATATCCCATTAAGGACACGTGTGTATTACCAAATAATATGAAAAAGTACTGCCATAAATTAGTAGAACTTTGTGCAGCACATTTTCATGTTTGCTCACGGTTGCGGTCCAAGATTCAATTTCACTCATATATATATATAATATATTTTTTGTAATCCAGTGCGGTGCAGAAGGTGTTTGTATGAAATATTGCTTCTGTTTTTTGCTTTATTCTACGGGGAATTGTTAAAACGACACGTGATACCTGCCTTTACAAGTCAAAAAGCTCTCAACAATTTCCCCAATTTCAATAATGTTATTCATACAACGCGGTTCACTGGAGTATGAAACGAATATCTGAGAAATGTCAGATATCAGCATCAGCTTGCGTACATTATATAGATACTCTTGTGATGGAGATGAATTGTATGAAGTGTTTGTTTGGAATATTCAGAAATATAGCTTCTGGTAAAAGTGACTCAAAATAAAGTCGAAGTGGGAACAACTGAGCCTGTATCTTGTTTAATAACGTTTAGCTCTGCTATAAATTTTATGAACTAGGGTTTGAGTGGGCGTATCTGTATTGGGATTAAATCAGAATAAGATCACGGTGGCCCACCCCAATGACCGAGCGGATTAGAGCGTACGTCTTTTTTAAGGTATTGCCTAAGCTCAGGGGACAACCCTGTGATGCCCACAGCACAGCTTAGGCGAAAGAAAATTGGGGAAAGGGAGATTGGGAAATTTTGCGAGTGAGCCACAATTTTTGATGAAATTATTACTTTACATTACAAGCACAATCAGCTCGAGTCAGTAGAATTGCCTTAACCATTGGTATCCAGATAAATCGCCGTGTCCTGTGTGGGATTCGAACCCACGCCAACAGGGGAGAAAATCTGTATACGTGAGCCTCAGCACGTTGCATAGTAGTTTCATGTAAAAAGTGTGGTTTACTTGCAACATTTATCAGATTAAAAATCCCCAATCTCCTCTTTAAGGATTTCCCTCAGCCCAAGCTGTGCTCTGTACATCATAGGGCTGTGCTCTGAGCTTAGGCTAAAATAAAAAAATAATGTAACTAAATTATAAGTAATTTACTCTATGTGATATCTTTTGCAGCTTTTAAGTTAACTCCAGATTTCTCTTTTTACAGATCTAAATACCAACACGTTTCCAAAGTTATAAGGTAAGATATATTTTGAATTCTATACCCATTTGTGATATTGCTTGAAGGAATTCCGAAGTAAAGATAATTAAGGGTGCTTGTAAGTCGGAGCATGTGTGGTCGTTGGCATAGCTCTGCTGACCTCCTTGCTGTTGCCATTTTTGCAGAAAATATAACAACAAATGCACGGATAAAAAAGCTTCCAGTGACCTGACCATCTATGCTTCGAAGTGCAAGCACCTTAAGGCCGTCGCCCACTCTCCATTAGGAGGAAGAGTACTAGTGCACTTTAATATATTTTTCCGATAGTGTCACACAGAAAATATTTGATAAGATCCAACGGGGGAATTGTTCTAATTTCTCACTGGATTTCATGTTTCTGCTATACTACCCAGCAAACCAGACGTAATATGAGAAGCAAATAAATTGCATTAGAAATGCATTTATTGTAATGCATATAAAAGCTATCTGTCACTGTCACATAGATTGCAGTAAGTAAAAGAGGATGCAGTGGAAACTGATATCATGCGTTGTTCAATGAAATCCTAAATACTTCTTGGGTTCTTCAACGGTCTCATTCCATGTTTAATATGTAATTTAATGGATACTTGCTTTGTGTATGTAATGAGGACTTTTTATACTCTGGCAAATGAGACTGATTGCGACTTGCTTAATTCCGACTTATTCTAGCCTAATAGTTGCCTCTTAATTCATTTTTATTATTCGGAATAATGTGGCAAGTTGTGTTGCCTTCATTTATTCACCAATCGATAGGATTCCAATTTATATACGTAAATTGAAAACAGAACGGAAGAAAGAATAAACCCTTGAGGTACATCAGCACTTTTTATTAATTATTAAGATTTATATCAGTTTAATACTTAGAGATTTGGTTCTTTTTATATGTTCAGAAAATATTTCTGGCTTTTTTTTAACTATTTCAATTCTTGTTCCAAACATTTCATCTTTTAGAAATTTCTGAATATCTGGATCTCTAACCTTCTGTAAACATCGCTATAGTTTACTGGATCCCCACTTCCTGGATATTCATATAGACCATTCTCCGAAAATCTTGGTGCTAACAATACAGAACAGGGCTAAAGATTTCTTCAAGGTGTCAAAGTCCAGGGTATCGGGAATGTTAACATGATTGCTTGCTATTGTTGAATACTCCACAGAGAATAAAGAAAAGTTGTTTACAAGAGGAAATGTACTTTGGGAAGAGGAGGTGGGAAATTTTAACCTAACAAATGTTGCAAGTGACCCACCATTTTTGGCATGAAATTTATTATTGTGGAACACAACCCAGTGGTTTCGCAAGTACAATTCTTCTCAGTAGAATTGCCTCAACCTCTGGTACCCAGACAAATCGCCGTGTACTATACGGGATTTGAACCCATTTGATTTGAAGTATGTACATTATGTGGATTTCTTACTATCTGATACACATAGACTTATCCGTCCACAGAACCCTTTCGTAAAAGGCATCATGTACCAGGTGCCGTTCAAAAACTACTCGCAGTACATCTTGGTTGGCTTCGAAAACACCTTCCAATAATTCTTCCACAGAAACATGATGATATGGATTCTGTCCATTTCAACAAAGAACCAGTGTAAATCTTCTATACAGAAAACCCCCAGTGACTTAGTTTTTGCAGGCCT
>QYTT01095707.1:1240-14041 GCA_006980735.1 Dasypogon diadema
TTTATGAGGCGTATATTGCTGACATACGTGACAACCTGTACATTGATCCACGGGCTTTTTATAGGTTCGTCAACACTAAGAGGAAGACTGATAATTATCCTGCATTCTTGTCTTTTGATGGTGGAGGCGTAATATCGTCGATTATAGCTACAAATTTGACGCGAACGACATTCCTCTGTACAGTCGGTTGTCGACCTTAGGGTGAAGCTTGATCCAAAGCTTGACTTTGTCTCCCATATAAATTATGTGGTTTGTAGAGGTAGGGTGTCCTTTAGGGCCAATGGCCGCTGCTTGAGGGGTGTTCCTCTCCTGCATGTTAACTTCTCTCGAATTAACTACGGTAGGCATGAGCCTATTAACCGCATGTGCATTGCAGTTAATCGCGTTGGTGTGCACTTTGATCTGTGTGTGTCTAAGAATGTACTTAAGAGCCGTCTTTACGTGGTTTTGTGACGCCTCGTCTATTGCATGTATGTTTAAGCTTAATCTTAAGTGTAACTCATTATTAATGAACTTTGTCTGTCTTTCTACTGGGTTAACAATCTTAGCGCATTTCATTGAAATGTGCGAACGCTTACGCGGAGATGGGTAAATATTTCTTGGCTCCTCGCTGAGAAGTGCGCCTTCTGGGCTAGAAGGGAAACTCATTATTATTAAGCTTAAAGGTTTTAGGTATACTCGATGTAAAAATGTTATCTTCTCTAAAACTATACAGATAATCATTCTGGGGAGCATTATTAATTTCCCGGTTGAATGACCAACATAAGAACCGCACTGGCGATCCTTGAAAACAGGGTTAATGTTTAGATACCTCATTATCCGTACGGTTAAAAAATCTTAGACAAAATCGAAGAAATTGCAACTGGTTTGCATTTAGACACATTGCCCGTCTCCTTTTTATTGAGAATTGGATATGATTAGCTTAAACCACAATACTTAAAAGTCGCAGGTAAACTGTTACGCGTAAAAGTAGATTTTATACATGTAATCTCTTCGAAACTAGGATTTGTAATTCATAGTAACTACCAATTTGCACACTTTATAAACATGCAACATTCTAAACTGTGACGTTCTCAATTATTATTAGATTAAATCTCAATTTTCCTTGGTATACTTTTTTTAAATTTTGCACAATATTTCTGCTGCATTTGAGTAGTGGATGTTTTAAAAGGCTAGAGTAAAAACAAACAAATTGAATCACTTGTAGTATTTTTAAAGTGACTGTATTTTCTTTTATCTTATCAACTCTCACTACTTTATTGTAGTAAAAATTCTTTACAAATACGTATTGCAATATCACGTGAGTAGCACAATTTTACACAACTCTTTCTAGCTCTAAATATTTATTACATTACCGGTGCCTGGAAATGCATTATGTCATCGACAATTAAGGTAAGGGCAACTTTTTGATTGAATGAATTTGAGCAATAATTACACTCGTTTTAAATTAATTAATTTAAGAAGCTTACGAAGATTTTAATAAATACTTTAATATTTGCATTAATTATTCTTCCGTGAGTTAGTATCAACTTTATGACCAATTTTGCGCTATTTCGTGCGGTTAGCATTATGAATCATGGAGTTTTTCAGATGGATTGGTAAAGCTGCAATAAATAATGCATGTCGTACACTCGTCCCGTATTATCTTCGCTGAAGTAAGAAAATGTTGTAGTTGCAATTAAAAGCCATTTTAGATTGATTTCATATGCCCAAACGTGACAGTAATAATGTATAAATTGTTAGCAAATCTTTTTGTTAATTTTATTAAAAATTTAATGCACGAAATGGGTGTAGTCGGGTGGTAACAGTGAGTTTAAAAATATCTGTTTGTTTAATTTAGTTTGTAAGCAGCATTATATAATTAGTTATAATGTTGCGGAAATGTTTATTATGAGAGGTGGACTTAGGAGTTCCTTGGGCTTGGTCATCCAGGGTCAGAATCAAGACACAAAAGAGCCTCATGCTCTACACTGAGCCAGACCAGGCGACTCCATGGCGGCGTGAGAGCGTCTTCTAGACTCCACTTATCACCTCTGATGAGAAGCTGGCGAAAGCTCGAAAGGACCTTGATTCCTCAATGTCAAGAGGATCCCCCACATTTCGTCCCAATGAGAGTCGAGAACCTATGTCACTCTATGGGTGTAGCCTCCAGAATTCCTAGGACTTTTAGGGACAACTCAGTCAAATAAGGTGATTTCTCCAGTCCGAAGACGCTCGGAGGGGACCATGATCCCTTACCTTCGATGTTGGGCAACTCCCTTTGGACGTTTCCCGTCCTCTCGATGACATCTGTCGGCTGGACTTCAAGGGCTAACGGACCCCTAGATGCATGCTGAAAGTTAATAAAGAGAAAAATACGGGCGGGACGAAAACAAGGCGACGTGGTCAAATAAAAGGGGATAGGACCCTAAAAAGAAGGATGCATCTATACCCGAGACGAATTAACTAGTAACCGCCAGCTGTCGTAATTCTCGAGTGATCCCTTCTCGAGTTTGCATACACTCAACGGTCATTTTCGGGCCTCACGTTGGGCATCATTTTGTTATGAGTGGAAAGTCTTAGGCGCCCTTAGGGGTTGGTCACCCAGGCTTAGAGTCGAGCGAGACTCAAGCGAACCTCATGCCTGAGAACTTCTTCTAGATTCCATGCTCAGCTCTGATGAGAGGCTGATGAAAATAGTTCTCGCTTTAATGAGAGGCGAGAATCTATGAGAGAACTCCTGCGGGAGTTGTCTCCAGGAATCCCAGAACCGTATCAGTTGACCCAGGTGGAAAAACGTCAGGTTGGGTTTTTCTCAGAGGGGCATGTGATGGCCCGAACTCTTGATTGCCTGCCGTATGTGGTAAGGGCGTGGGTTCCGAAAAGAAAGAACCGCCGTTGTCCCCTTGGGCATGATCCCTTTTTTTGTTTATGGGTTTCAAACTGCTCTAGTGCTGAGATTTTTGTTCCCTACTCGGTTGGAAGGAAGGGGGAAATAGAGAAGAAAAATTGGTTGACACCTTTTCGAAGGGATTTCAAAACTGCATACTTTCAATTTGACTTTTGCTGTTGGTTTTTGTGGTAGAATTTATCGCGCAATTTCACTTAAATGGAAGAAATATTCCTGCCCCTTTGGATTTCTAGTGATGAATGTCTTTTATTTGAGTTTGGCAGTTGGGGAGTGGTGGTTGGTGATGGTATTCATATGCAGGAGAATGCTATGGCTTTGAGATAACGGCATAAGTAGAACGTAGAGAAACAAAGTGGTCATTTAAAGCCATAACACTCGGAAAATATTCGAGTTTATGTACTGGCAATTTTGAGATTTCTTCATAGTGTCCTTGATGTAGCAACGCTTACCCTTGCAAATCACAGTATTGTTTCTATTTCTTATTACTTTGTGAGCAGCTGGGCTCAGGAGCGTCGTACTATGTAAAGGGTTGATTTTTCAGTTTGTTTGTTATTTCTGTCGTAAAATGTTATACCCTAGACAAACCACCCCCATAATGACTTCAATAGAAAAATATTAAAAAGACTTGAAAAACTAGAGATATCCGTCAAAATCAGTATTTTGATGAGTAATACGAAAAAAGATTCCGCCTTTGTTGTTTTTAAATAAATTCTTCATTATGCATTCTAGGGTGAATTTATTCACACGACTGTAGTCCACTCACAGCTAACAATGGACCTTGAATGTGGACTATAGTTGACTATGAGAGTAATCACCAAATATTTTACTAAATAACACCAAAATGACAACAAATATCCAAATATCTTCACGAGTAACAAACAATCCAAAAAACGGTTCAATATGTACAAAATAAACAAAACGGAAGGGTTAATAGCCGCGCAGCGCAGTGTTAACGGCAATGAAAACAAATTCCATTTTTTTATTATTATTCCAGGTAAGTAGTTGCTCAAGGCACAACATTGAATTTGCTTTTTAAGTCATCTGAATTCGATTCAATTTTCTAAAACTCTCTTCAATTTATTCAAGTGATAGCGAAATCAGACGGAATCGGATTACACTTAACAAAAAAAAACAACACCCCGGATCAAATATCGTCTAGGCCATCGTGCATGGAATAAAGTAAAATTTTATTAACAGACATTGCCATCCAATTCGATGGGATCCACTTCAAGGAATCTAGAGATGCGTCATCTCACCTGAGCAACATCAGTACCAGTTTGTTTATAAATAAATCGCCGTATGTAAATTTCCCTTTGTTTTTGATCGGATGGGGAAAAGAAAGCATTCACATAGAGCAAAGTTATATAAATTGTTATTGTTTTTTTTATGATTATTTGCCTTTCGACACCGGTTTGGATGGAAAGTTTGGTCAAGACGTTTTCATTATCTTCTTGTCCATTTGGTAGAACTCTAGAAGAACATACATAATAGCTCTTTAATTATCAAATACATTGTGTGTTGTTCAGGTCACTTGCAGTCAGTCTTCTTGGAAAAATATTCTTGTTAACACAAATGGATGAAGTTCATATGGAAGTCGCGGTTATCAGCTCAAGAACGACAAAATAAAAATAAATTTGTGTGGGACTCCCCTTAGCTAATTTAAAGGCAGTCAGAATTGTCATAAAGACTTGTTACTCATTCAATTCATGTGGCTTAATGAGTATTTCGCAGGAATTGTGGTACAGGGTGTAGACGAAAATATTACTTCGCATAAGAGGTCTTTTGGATTTCGTATGATAATTGGGTATGAATTTCACAATGTCCTCTAAACTCTATTGGCTTTAAAGAAAAAGGAATAATGAGTACCTACTGCTACTGGTTCTTTATATTCTTTATTTAAATAATAACTAGAGCATGGAGAATTCAACAATACTGAACAACCTAAAGCACAAATAATGAATAAGCCTGACATTGCGTCAAAATATTTACAAAATGATTTTCCATTTGATTCAGGTCCTGGATTAGCGTTGGTTACATTAGCAAAGCAATTACTCGCGCGTTTTTTGTAATTCATAAGGATACTGCAACTTCACATATATTTTGTAGATGAGCAGACAAAGTATTTTGTAATAGAAAACAATATAAAGTTCATTTATCCTCCCTAATCCTCCATTTTTTGTATTCAACAATTAAAGAAAAAATTCCAGACAAAAAATTTGAAGTAGAGTTTAAAATGCTGGTCCCGGAGAGGGTTCCAAAAAAATTAGCGTACCCTGTTTTAATGAATGGTTAAAGGACAAAATGGTGTGCTTAGAGCATTATAAAAAAACAAAAGTAAAAAATTGAAAAGTTTATAGTTTATTTCGTAATTTTATTGTTGCTTTCATAGGAGTCAAATTTGTGGTGGACCCTACCTCTTTCATTATCTTTTCGACCGAATTTAAAGTTTTGTTTAAACAATACTACAATGTGAAACCAGGTTCCTTGGGAAGGTTGTCATCGAGGCAACCTTTTCAGGTGATGACTGATTCGCCCAGGATAAAATCACATAACCGACGAATCTTGTAGGAACCCAAAAAAATACAAAAATTGTCTCGGGCCTGAACTTACTTACCGGGTCTCTCCGTTCTGGTAGTATCCCCATGTAGTTTTCTGCGGCTCAGCTCGTTGGCGGGTCGGGATCGCACAGAAGAAGTTCCTCAGCTTTAATATCGACAAGAGGTAGAGGGGTGTGGGAAGAAAAATTGAAAAACAGTTAACTCCAGCCATGGATGAATTCTTTACTCGCTCCCTGCGGATGAGGCGCTTAGAAAGAGGGAGAAAATTTTGCCTGTTTAAACTAAAAATTCTCATTAAAATTGGAAATTATATCTAAATATATATATAGAGTAAGGAATATTAATTAAAATTTTCCAATTAACAATAATAAGATAATTGTTAAGACTCAACGGTTAAAGCAAACGCGCATTTCACTCCACTTGTTGACAATTTATAATTTCTTCAATTTACACTAATGCGAAAATAAATAAAAAAACTAATCCCTTAAATAACTAAGGTTTCTGGAACCTTCCTCTTTTCCTCGCCTTCGTAATGTCCTTCATGGATTTGCTTATACATATTTTCAAACCCATCTCCCAAAATTGCACCTTCCCTACACCTTTAATTGCCAGGGCTTAGAAAGGTAATCGTAACCCAGAGACCAATTTTCCGGGAAATTTTCGGAACATTCAGAATTCTCTGAACTTGGCCTCCCCTTTCATTTCTCGCAACGGAAATCCTTAATTCTTACAACTATTGCATGACTCTTTAAATTCTCAGATTAAGAATGGGGCAAAAGGTACTCATTCCTGATCCGCGGTTTTCTGTTTGTCCTGACCTCAACTTCCCCTTCAAAAAGGCCCAGATTTTGAAGTCTATTCAGAGGAATCCTGGTATTGTTAAATACGGTTCTAGACTTTTTTCAAAACTACACAACTCCCTCATTTCATCCCTAACTTTACTTTACAAGTTGTTTTTTGTAGTTACTTCCCTTTTTTCTTAACTACACGTGCACAAATTTTACGCTTTTTTACCAGCCAAAAAAATACTCTTTTTCTCTTCGGATGCACGAAAAGATTTCCTTTTTTCGATGTTATTCCTCTTATTCTTCATTTATCTTTTTTTCTTCACTTCACTTAAAAAAGTTAACTAATTTTTGGAAATATTTTCTTTCTGAAATTTTTTTATATTCAGATTTTACTCTCCTTCAAAACTTCTTCACATTTCCCTTTTTTTCTTTTTCGCTTCACTTTAAAACTGGATTCGGACTTAGTTTTGGAAATTTTGGAAAAAGATTGTGGAAATTTTCTTCTATAATTGCGATTTCGTCCGGTCCACTTAAGTTTTACTGCTGAACTGAACCCGTTTCTTAGCATAATCCCTTAGGATGGATGCGTTTTACAGTAAATTTTGACACCAATCAAAACTCGAGATTGTTACTAAGCGTGAATTGCAACTTAAAGCCCACACCCCCTCTTCGGTATGCAAATCTCCGCCATCAATATTGCCGATCAGCACCAATTTGCGGAATTTGACCAAATCAGTATAATTCCCCCAGGACCTTTCTCCTTTTATAAAAGTTGCCATTTTTTGTATAAGAAATTTTCAAATTTCCCATAATTCTAATGAGTCCACTTTTCTTTAGACAGAACGCACCCTCACAGGAGTAGCAATTGACCATTTGGTTTTTGCTCTAGAACTTGAAAATTTCACAGCAAACTTAGGGTCAGAACTTTATGAGGCGCCTGCTGAGGTGTGAACTTGATTAGGAAAAGCTTAATACCAAGAAATTTTAGAAATGCTGAAATAATGATGCAAATTGCTGTACCAGAAATCAAGGTAAACAGGACAAGAGAGAAGATCTAAAGCCTTTAAACTCGAGTACATTATGGAAGTGATAACTTCAACAGTTAAGTTGTTACAGAGGTTAGGTATCTATGAAAACGTTTCAAGTTGTATAGATCTCAAACTTGAGACGTAAGATGAAAAAGCTTGCTTTTAAGAAAACCGAGATTCCATATTCAGAGGAATGTAGAAGTCAAGCCAAAAGATCAAAATGGAATAAATCTTGCGAAAAAGGTTGACCTGTTTTGCAGATATGTTATACTCTCTCTCCCTCTCTCTCTATTTTAATCAAAATGTAGAAATCTCCATGTTATCATATAAAATGAGCGACCATGGAGTTCAAATTTCAAATCTCATACCTCTTTTTCGTTCTAGAAAATAATCGTGTGCTTTTAAACTCATGAAAAGGATCTTCCTCGTCTTGTAGGTGAAGAACCTTTTCCATCTCTTTTATACTTGTGCTGAAGGCGAAAACTGACAAATCAAATTACCCAACATGTATGACTCTCAATGGTCACTTTTAGTCTTTCAAATTTGAACCTGATATTAATAATTCTAAGCGTATTGACGACCAGCGGTATGCGGTAAGCATATCCCCGTTTATCCCTGAAGAAGTTATTATTGACAACATCTACGAACTGGCCTCTGATTACACCTCAGATCTCGATTGAATGCCTCCGGCAGCTTCTTTTTCAAAAATCTTTCAGTAGATGGTCTTTTCCAAAACTATGAAAAAACTCCTTCATTATATCTATTCACAAGAAAGACATTAGGGACGGGATTTCTAATTACACACCAACAACTAAATTGTCCTTCATAGGTAAACTATTGGAGCCTATAGTTCATTCTTAGATATCTCCACAATGTGATAATATATTTTCAATTAGTCAGCATGGTTTTGCGTCAGGTAGATCTACTATCACAAACTTATTGGAATTTATCTCTAATACAATTTCGGGTTTCATTCGTATCTGTCTGAAAGATCCTATCAGGTGCTTTTTCTCGATTTTCGATCTAGGGTCATAGAGGCCATATTTGGAGAGCTTCTGGGTAGTCATGTTGGGCCTCTTATTTTTGCTCTTTCCATTGAACCTATTGTGCATCTTTTATGTTGTGCTTTTGGAAGGTGTCCTTTAGGGCTGATAGTCAGAGTTTGAGGGGTGACCCCCTTTTCCATATTAAAACTTATTGTGTGCAGCAGTTAATCGCATTGAGAAGCACTTCGACTTGAATATATTCAAGAATGTGCTAAAAAATCATTTTATGATTCTTTAACTGAGTGTTAACATTAATAAACTATGTGTTTTGTCCTTTTTATTGCTAACAGTTACTGTCTTGCTTGAACGCTTATGCGGAGATAAGTAAATGGTTCTCGGCTCACAACTCAGAAGTGCGCTTTCTGGGCTAGAAGGGAAACTTGTTATTACATGGCAGCGAAGTAACTAAATGCGATATCAATTCCAATGTATTAAGTCTACCGGAAAGTTCTGTTCGTTTATTGTACAATATAATTCCCGTCATTACTTACGAACTCTTGCCAGCCTTGTCTTTAGAAGCGAAGAACTCAAGTAGTGCTTACCTGACATCTGCTTCAGTTTTGGATTTTTTTTTTCTTTCGAAAAATTTTCCAGGGAGAGAAACAGGTAATAATCGAAGGGTACTAGGTCTGAGGAGTATGGTGGATGCGACAGAATTTCCCACTCTAGGTCTGCAATTTTCTGACGAGTCACCAAAGCAGCGTGTAATCTGGCATTATCATGATGCAGGATGATGTGCTCCCTATTGAATATTGCTGGTCTCTTTTCTTTGAGTGCTTTGTTTAAATCATTCATTTGCTTACAGTATCTCTGCGAACTGATTATGAGCTTTTCGGTAGGTTTCAAAAGCTCGTAATGTATTGGTCCTCGGATGTCCCACCATATGCACATCATTCTCTTATTCAGGCTCAAGCTCGATTTAGAGGTGGAGAGAGCAGTTTGTCCGCACTCACAGTATGCTCTTTTCCTTGCAATGTTTTCGTAGGTCATCCGGTCAAAGAAGGATTCGTTTTTGTTCCGAGCAAGAAGTAGTGTTCATATGACGACTCGATCATGCAAATTTTTCTCACATAACTCATGAGGGACCCATCTGGAATATTTATAGACCAATTCTAGTTTCCGAATACGGTCCATAATGGTTTGTTAAGCAGATTCTTTACACTCTGCTCAAATGAGATATCTGACAGATTCTTAAAACTAATTGGCGTGTTAATTATTAGTCCGTTCTTATTGTTCGTTATTCTTTAATACTAGTCTCATTAACTCGGTGTGTCTAGAATCCTGGAAAACAGTAAGCTCTAGAGACAACCCTATGATGCAAATGGTACAACTTAGATGAACGGTAATTTTAGGGAAGAGGAGATTGGGAAATTTTAACCTGACAAATGTTGTAAGTAACCCTCAAGTTTTGGCATGAAATACATTTTTATTGTATCCCAGTAGATTTGTAAGTACAGTCCAGGGAGTAAGTTTTGCTAGGGCACCACTGTATTTTTGATTTGCAATTTATTGATTCAGATAAGTGTAATTCTACAATTCTTAATGTATTCTCTCAATTGGTTCCTTTTCTTCACAGGTTCTCCCTGTTCAAATTAGTGATGCAACTTTCAAGTGGATGTAGCTCTTTTTTCCAGATAGGTTTGATGATTGTTCGGACAGTGTCATATGACTCAGGAAAGGTCTCATCACAAATTCGACGCCCACCTAATATTGTGACGAATAATTACTATTTATTTTTTTCCTGTTATCTTTATACAATTTTTTGCATATGTCCGAGCCTAGTTATTTGTATGAACCCTTCGATCGCCTAAATTTACGAGGGGTTTAAATTAAGAATATCTAGGTTTAGGACTTTAGGGGGGAGGGATTGTATTTAGTTAAGGACACTCAGTTTAGAATTCTTTACCTAATTCCACCCATTTCATCATGTCGCGTAAACCTTTCTTCACCATTAATTTTTTACTATATTATGTACAAATATTTTTACGTAGTGGTACTTTGGTTAGCCGCTTTTTTGTTGCTTCTTCGTTTTTTGGTTTATTTATTTTCTTTTTATGTTACTAATTTTATTTTTTCTCGCAGTTTTCTTGATTATAATTTACGCTCTTCTTCGATACATCTTAAAAGATAAATACATGAATATTATAAATGCCGACAGTATCTAATGCCGTCCGGAAATAACAATAAGGGACACCTTGTCCAAAATTTCTGTACCCCTGAGGTGTCAATTTTAAAGCTCACAGGATATTACTAAAGAGTGGAACTATAGTTTTATACTATGAACCTCTCTCTAAAAAGAAGTCCATGCAATGATACGACCGAGGAGAGTACTTAAAAAAAGCGAAAGTGACAATAGAGTGCCAAAAAAAGTTATTGCTACCGCTTTCTTAGATCTAGGAAGCAAACTTTAAAAAATGAAATACTGTAGAGAATGACTTCTATTGTGTTGATCTTTTGTATTAATTTTGGAAGGATATTATGGAAAATCATGGTAGAAGGTTTACAAAGGTCAACCTAGGTAGATGATGTCACAGATGTTTTAGATATCTCTGGGCACTACTTTTTTAGGAGTATTTTTTTCGGGATAGCTTTGTTAAATATTTAATTAAAAAGTGTATGTAAAAGAAATGGGTAATTACATTGGAAAATAAGTACAAAGTCTTCACTTAGAGTTTTAATTCAGGAATATACATGGAAGGTACTATGTAAACACATTTGATTTACTCTTCTATCTTCACTTAATAAAGTTGTTAAAAAAAATATTAGAAAATTTATATACCTACCAGAAACTGCTACGCTTCCCTTTTTTTATTTTTTCCTTTCAACTATCTTCTCATTTTATTTCCTCGACTAAAATTTGATTACTTTTTATTTTCTACTATTTTACTATTTACTAGACGTTTGTGCACAGATTACTGCCTTATGTAACAAAAATTTCACAAGCCATGTCTACTAAGAGACAGAGAGCCACCCTGTAATCCCCCACAGAAAATAAGTCGTCTCTTATCTATCTTCTTTGTGCAAAAGATACAATTTTATTTTGCCTCAAGAAAAATTAAGATTCTAAGCATTTCGCGAAGACTATAAAAGCAAAGCCGGTTAGCGTTCAGTTTCAATGCTAATCGGGAGCAGATTGCGAATCGATCGGTGCAAGATGTTTCGATCAGTGAAAGTGTTTAGTTTTTTGTGTTTGTGCTTGTTGGGGTTGGCGGTTGGTGATGAACCCCAAAAAATATGTAAGAAGTGCAAATTGAGTGAATTATTAATTTTGTTACTAAATTTGTACTATTTTCTTTTGTTTAAGATAAAATGTGTGTTCCTCACATCTACTATGATGACTGTGTGAAAATCCTTAAGGAGCCATCACAAGCTGGAAATCGAATGGAATGCGTTTCAGGACGCGATCGGTAATAATATTGATAATGACTTCAGAGGAGCTATGAATGCAATCTTTTTTGTTTTTGTAATTTAATTAGAATGGAGTGTATTGAAAAAGTGAACAAGCGCGAAGCTGATGTTATTGGCGTGGATCCTGAGGATATGTACGTGGCTTATCACATAAATAACCAGAATTTCCAGCTCGTCTCTGAAATTCGAACGCAAGTAGAAAAAGACGGTAAGGATCAATGGAATTTGTATGATTGACTGTAATTTGGAGATTTTTATAAATTCCAGCTGAATTCCGGTACGAGGGTATCATCCTTGTAAAGAAATCTTTACCAGTTAAGAGTTTAGAGGACTTAAGAGGACTCAAATCATGCCACACTGGTTTCGGTAGAAATGTTGGATACAAGGTAAGTGGATCTTTTAGTTTCTGGTAAACTAGGGTAAGAAGTGCTTGTAACAGTGCTTCAGCTGTTGCGAAATATTGTTATATGATCTACGCACAAGCAGAGGAAATGATTGAGTTCGCAAATTACACTTTCAACATTTCCGCACTCTTACCGGGAATGGGGGAAAATTATTGATGCAAGTGGTAAAATGTTTTCCTATTTCTGTATGAGGGAGATATTTGATAGTACGTGAAAAGTTCGAGTGGAAAATATTTGTTAGGACGTCGATTTGGTAGAGAGTGGGTAGTTTTGAAATTTTAATATTTTTGCAAGCACTTTTGTTTCAAACTTACCTCGTTCATGTTCATTTTAGTGCAATTTCTTCTCATTTCTTGCAAAAGCGATAGATATCCGGTTACTTAGTCTATTTTACTTTTCTGATTTTTGGGGTTAATTTTAGAGGTGTTTAGTTAAGGGTGGACAATTCATAATATACTTAAAATGGAAGATACACATACAGTTCTTCTGAACAAGTGCTTAGCTACTTAATTAATAAAATTAAGAAATTCAAAATTAAGCTAAAAGTAAATTTATGGGAATTTCTACAACACAAAAATTGGTCTTCCTAGAAAGCTCGAAATCAAAAAGTTGAATCCCCGATTGCTCTTTCTTTATACAAATTTAATCAAACAAACCAAAATCTAATTAAACGTGCAAT
>QYTT01095712.1:723-19424 GCA_006980735.1 Dasypogon diadema
AGAAGAATTGAATCAACTTTCGAGTAGTTTTCATTTCTTCCCTCCGAGTTGCAATTTTTGCAGAAGGAGTAATTCTTCATAAAGCGGCATTCTCTGCCTGAAGAATCCTAATCTAAAACAGCGGCTACTTTAGCCATTTAATTATTATTGTGGCAAGTAAGTTTTTTTTGCCTTTTTGATTTAAATACTTTGGATTCATCATGGGTATCTACGGAACAGATTATTTACGGTTAGCGAGACGTATTACAACCTCGGTAGTCCAAATACGAAGCGTACGCAATCATTAAACGCTATGTCCATTTTACGTGCACAGACGCTATCTGACTTAGGATAAACCAGACTTCCAAAAGTGAAATGCGGCAGAACTAGCGACTTAACTAATTTCAAACGAGTATTTCTTGGTAGAATGTCCGCTGAAAGCCAAAGCCTTCGAAGTCCACCGTATATTTTTCCTAGTCTCGCTTTAACATCATCGCAACATTTCACATGATTATTCAGAACAACCCCGAGGTCAGTTACTTTGCACAACATTGGCAAAATAACATCATCCAAGAGTATTGGTGGGAAGTAATAGTAAGATAAATATATTGTAGCGAACAACTTGCAAACATTACACGGCATATAATTAAAACACCTTTTTGGAATTTAGAACTTTATAATTACAAAAAATTTGACCTCCTTAGTGGTTGTGTTCTACTGAGTTCCGCTTTCAAATGTAATCGGACAGCTGTTCCTGATGAGGAAACAGAGGTTGTAGTTAACCCGGTTGGCTGTGGAAAATGTCGCATCATATTCTCACTGTAATCCTGCCAAGTATGGTTGAAATTTTCCTTATTTCTTTCAACTAAATTATGAAGAACACAGCAAGCTGATACAATATTCGGTACATATTTGTAATTGATATCCATCTTTTTACACAAAATTCTCCATCTCGCTTTTAAGCGTCCAATAACTTGTTCAACTACGACTCGACCGGAACTTAAATATGCATTGAATGATTCCTCTCCATTTGTTTTAGGTGGTATGAATCCCTTCATAAGCCAAGATAATAATGGATTAGCGGGATCTCCTATTATGAATGGATGAATTGGAACTCCGTCTACCACCCTTTCATATGCAGTAATGTTCTTTTTCGAAATCTTTAAATAGCTTTGAATCTTTAAAGACTGTAGCATCGTGAACGCTGCCTGGATGTCAAACACTAATATCTCGAATAATAAAAAAAGAGTCAACAACAACCTAAAGTTGAAGGCCAGCCCTTCCTGTTAATGTAATCCCTATAACCGTCTCGTGGTGGAGTTATGGGTATATGTGTTCCGTCGATACTACCTATAATAGGACCAAATTTCGCAGTTGATTCAAATCTCGCTGATATAGTAGATATTTCTTCTGTGGTTTTTGGCAGATATATTTTTTCTGCTAAAAGTAATCGATTTATGCCGTTGCATACTCTATACAAGCACTTTTTCACTGTAGTTTTATGTACACCAAATGCAATACCAATGACACGATATTCTGCACAACTGGCTAGTTTAAAAATTACAATAGCCACAATTTTATTAACGGGAATGCATGGTGGAAAAGCATTTTCTGAGGGCCTTAAATCTGCGTTTAATCTGTCCACTAGGTACAGAAATGTTTTCTTTGTCATTCTAAAATTTTCCAAGATAACATCGTCAGGGTAGTTGTTATTAACAATATTCTGCCACCATTCATCTGATCGCTTTTTTCGTGGGCACGGAGACGTCTTGTGAGCCGCATATTTTCTCTACAATTGTTCTCATTAATATTGTTACGAAGATGCAGGATTTGGAGGAAGTTATTTGATTTGATGGAAAACAGAACATTTGCATTGCTAGTTATTTTGAGTACATATAGAAATCTATGCTTAACAATTTAATTTAAACAAGTGAAATATTTGTAGTTAGAAATACATTTGCCTAACTCTAGGATAAAAGAAAACTTTGTTAGCGAAGCTGGGCATCGGTGCGAAATCCCTCCGGCCTTATTGAAGTTTCACTCCTTTCAATACTTCTTCTGTTGATTTTATCGCCTAAAAGTAAATTAACGTAGCAAATAAGGAAAAGAAACATGTTCTAAAAATTATTTGAGAACCGCGGCTTATAAACTAAAATTTCCCCCTAAGAAAGATCCGGGATATTTCGAGGGATTTTCGTGACGAGTAAGTGGAATTAGGGAAAAGAAAGTTGTAATCGCATCTAGTAAATCAGTGTACTTGGAATTAAATTCGTGAAACTATCAAGCAAAGTGAAGTTTTAGTTTTCTCATCGTGGGGCCACCTGGCCAAGGAAGCCCAAGGGAGAGCTGATCCAATAACACTGTGATTCACAAGGACTTCCCCGTTGCGCTCCAGGAAACCGCTGCATTGTGTGGCGCCGTTGCACTCCACGGAATCGCTGCACTACACGGGGTCTCTACACACTTCCGACATTCCTTTGCTCGGCGCTGCTTGCTGCTTCCGCTACGTGTCGTAAGCCTGGTGATTGTAAACGAACAGATTCGCTGCCATCCTTAGATCCCTCCGTTTTTAGCTTAAATTTTGTAACAATATTTTATAAAAACAGTAATATCATCACCACTAACAAATTCGTGGAAAACTCTTCTTAAAAACATGGTCCTTGAATATGCCAGTCTTTTTATGGGCATGGACTCAGGCAGCCCAATTAGCTTTGTTCAGGCGTGTTATGTTCCCGCACACTTTGTCGAGGACCTGCACACTGGAGACAACCGATTTGTGGGAATAAATAATAGTTCTCCTAAGGTGTTAGGTATAACTACATGTAAAGTAAAATTTTATGACGACTTTATAGATTTTTGTTTATTTGTTGTGTCAGATAATAGTATGAAATATCCTGTAATTTTAGGCAGAGATTTTATGAAAGTTAATAACATGGAGATTAGTAAGAAAAATGTCGATGCCACAGGTGTTTCAGGTAGCTGCGTTCAGGGCACAGGTATGTTGGGAACAGTTAATGATGATATAAATTTTTTGCATGAGATTTTAAATATTGACGTCTTTGATACTTGTGAATCCGATTCTATAAAAAACGATATTAAATTGAAAATCGAATTAACTACAAGTGAACCCTTTTATTGTACACCGCGTCGTTTGCCTTACGCTCATAGGATTGAGTTAAGGAAAATTTTAAATGATTTATTAAAAAGAAAAATTATCCGTGAGAGCAATTCCCCTATGCACCCATTGTTTTAGTGCACAAGAAAAACAAGGAGATAAGATTGTGCGTGGATTTGCGTGAACTCAATAAATATACGGTCAGAGACCGTTTCCGTTTAGGAAACGGAGAGTGATTCGAAGTGTTTTTAGAGGTATTACAAAGTTATTTGGATTTTTTACGTGAATTAACTAACAACAATTGGGACTGTGTTTTATTACCAAGAAAGGTGTTAAAAATACAAGAAGACACTCTTGTAATAATAGAATGCGTCGCCGACTTCTTGGAGTTTCATTTCATACGTAAGTTTTTTAAATGTATTACTTTAAATAATTCCTAATAAATACTCAGCACTCATTCATTCAGTGATATTGAAATTTTTAATAAAAACTTAGAACATATTTCTGCTTGGCAGCCATACTTTTTATTTGTAGGTTGACTCAGTGCAGTAGTCAAATGATTACCGCTTTTGGGTTAAGAAAAAATTTGCATTTCAGTAATACTAATTGGATTTATTTCTCTGCATACAATTTTCCTAAAAGTGAGAAGATACGAAATTTATGGCTGAATGCAGTTCAGCGTACCGATGTGAAAATCACTAAAAATTAAAAATGCGTATATTTGTTCTGAGCATTTCTCAGAAGAAGACTTGATTTTTTATGAGAAGAGAACAACTTTACAAGTCAATGCAGTACCAAAGCTTAAACTTACAGCGGATAATATAGAAAATTCAACTTCGAGACATGTAAATTATGAAATAAATAACAAGCGGCATATATAATTTGAGTGAAAGTTCCTTTTAAGTTACTCAAACCAATATTTCAATTTTTCCTGTTATACCAATGTGGCATAACTTCAACTATACATGATATTACAATTTGAAATTATTAAACTAAAAATATTGTCAATTTTTTCATTTTCGAAGGAACAAATTATCAATTCAAAACTTCGCGCCAGAGTACTACTGAACAGAAATTTCTACAAACTACGACACTGGCCATTTTCGTCGTGTTGGTTTTTACTATACATGCTTGAAATTTGCCTCAAAAATTTTTCCTGTAGTTAGTTCTTTATTCAATGGTGCTAAATTAACAAACATCGCACATGTGTGCCCGTTCCTTTGGGACCAGGGGCAGGGCAACTGCTCCTAACTACACCGAAGTGCCCTGAACTGTTCCGAAGTGTTTCTGCTCGTATACAGGTTCTCTTGAGCTGTGCAGTTCAGTAGCACTTACACCAAGCTTTTATGCCAGATGGCTTGTGCGTTAAGGTTGCATTTTTACGAGACCGGTCAAGAGATGTCTCAATAACACTAAAATTTTTAATTGTGAGGTTAGGTTTCTGATGTGTTTACTTAATTTTCATTGCTTGCTTGCTTTGGAATTAAAAGTGAAGTGCAGAAAGACTTTTTGTTAAACAATAAAATATTAAAAAGGAACAATATGGATCCATACGTACGTAAACATACATTACTCCCTTTTTTTTATGATTAGTTTAAAAATCGAAATATTTTTAATAGATTCTAGGATTTATTACCGCAAGTAGTGACGAATCCAGTGACACAATTTCGCTATTTGAGTCTTCAGATAGCAGCTCTTCAGCTTCAGATGTAGAATTTATGGCCAAGCGTGTCAGAGCTTCTGGTGGGAAAGTTCGGCGTAAAAACTTCACGATAAGGAAAAGCTGTTCGTTTGATTAACTGCCCCGAACTGCACCGGGGCAGTTACTCCGATCCCAAAGGAACGCGCCTACTCTCTCTCCTTCAGGGCAGTCAGTCGAAGCCGGTTCACGAGCAGCAGCGCACAGATCATCGTTAGCAGTTTAGCACAGCGCTATCACTCAATAAAATAGATTGTAAGTGACCCAGCGCGTCTCAATTTTTCCCTCAGCAAATCCCACGGACATAACAAACACCTCATATGTTCCCAAATTAAACCAAAACCTAATTTCAGTTAGCAAAGCAGCACAGCACGGATGCCAAGCGAACTTTACAGGAACAAACTATGGATGACATTTACAAAAAAATTCCGGCAAATACACCGTGGATAGACATAGTTGATGAGGAAATTATTTACACTAATTAATTATTGAATTAAATAAATACGAAATTTTGTAATTGTTATTATTACAGATGCTGGATTTTCTGAAGAGCATAAAGCATATATTTTTGTAGAGAAACAGTTGTTTGCGAATCCTGAATACTCCGTACTTCCAGATGTTATTTGTGAAGCAATCTGTTACTACTATGTGTTTAATATTATGTCCCCGGAAGAGATTTCAAATACACTAGAATTCATTGTTAGATTGTTTTTTAAGTATTACCCCGAACGTTTAAGAGGTAAAAAGAAAAATATTAATACATTCAATAAGATTAATACTTTTATCAAGAAATTAAATTCTTTATAGGTATTTTGAGCGTGTACTAATAAAAAATAAAAATTTTTACTTTTGTTTTAAAAACTACTAACTGGGTATATATATAATAATACACTTAAGTTTAAAAGTTTAATTTACAATTTTAAGACTACAATAAGTTTGATTTGTATTTTTTGTTGTGAAAATAAATTTCGTTTCTTATATTACGAAAATCATAATATTATTAGTAATAACTTGGGCTTTTTACTTTATTTTTACAAGCCTATTTTTATTTTATGCTGGATGTGTGCTGTTACAGAAAGAATCAAATGCAAAAGGCAATAGAAATTTTATCATTTGAACTAAAGCTTCATGTTTGTTCACGCAATATACGCAACATGCGGCTCTCATCAAAATATTGCAAAGCTGTGAGGTCACGATAACCCAATTAGAGCACCACACTGGTTATCGGCCCGTGCTCCAATTATTTCGACATTAAAAACTTGCAACATAATTAATTGCAACTTAGTTTGTAGCAGTACCTTTCATCTAAATCCAGTATTCAATCCAAATCCAGTACGCCACTGTACGTGGCACATATACACGTAATACCTTTGAATGAAGTACCGGACGTGAAATAGTGAAGAAAGAACCATTCTGGCAGTGAGTCTTCGCTGGTGGTGCGTGCGAGGCAGACGTGAATCTCAGTCTCGTCCTCGTAACATTTATAGTATCTGATGAAATAGTGTATTAGTGATTAAGTGTTAATTTAATTATAAATTAAGTTTATTGAAGTTGAATGGGCGCCGTATACCTTAATCAAAAAAACCTCTCTCTTCCTCCTGGTGACGATAACGTCGGCCTGGTCGCAACCAGCCGCAACTACAAGTTCATAAGCACTTTTTGTATATAAATATTCACGTTTAGAGTAATAAAATTATTAATTCCCAAAAACTCCTAGTGTTTGAACCCATCAACGCCGCTACGTAAATCGTTGAAGTTGTGCAGTCTTCAAAGACTACTGATGCAAGAAACACAATTGGGATGGATTCTGATAAGTGAAACCAGTGAATGCCAAACATACACCAGCACTTGTAGTCTAGTAGCTAGCACCAACATAGATGCATCGCTAAGAAAGTTCTGGGAACTTGAAGAGGTGTCAAGAACGACAGTTCCAGATTCAGAAGACGAGTGTGAAAAACATTATGCCGCTACACACAGACGTAATAAGGACGGAACTGATACAGTCCGAATTCCATTTAAGCGAAAACGGCAGTTACTGGGAAATTCCAAAAAACAGGCGTTAGCCAGACTTCTCCATATGGAAAAGAGATTCCGAAGTGACAAAAAACTGGCTTCAGAATATAAACAGTTCATTCAGGAGTACATACGACTGGGGCACATGGTACCAGTTAATCCATTTGAAATAACAGAAGAATCCCATTATTTACCTCACCAGGCTGTTAGGAAAAGCGACAAAATTACGCGTTGTCTTCGATGGCTCGTCTAAAACTACCACAGGAATAAGCATTAACGAAACTATGTTAGTTGGACCACGATTACAAGCAGATTTATCAAGTATCATTTTACGAGGACGAAAATACAAATAGTTACGGCTGATATTGAAAAGATGTATCGGCAAATCAAGCTTGATAAAGAATACCAAGACTTCCAACGCATACTATGGAGATTCAATGTTATAGATACGCAACCCCTTATAAAGATAATATAAAACCCCTTTTCCCTAATTCTATTTTCCTTTCCAATATAAGATAATGCTGATTTCATATTTTCCCATGCCCCAAACGAATCCCTAAATCATAACATTAGTTCTCGGAAGTTATTCAATCGCGGTTCCCATAACGGAGAATACCCAGAATCTGCCCAAAACACCTGGTAAGAGATCATGAAGCTCCCAAGAAGTAAAAGTGCAGTTATAGAATGTAAGTTAGTTCCGTTCAAGCCTTCAAACCGCGAAGTCGGAAAAGGAATGTTTAAGTAGTAAAATAAAAGTTGATACAAAGTGAAGTGTTTTATTCTTTTTTTTATAAAAAGAAAAATCATGAATTAAAACTGGCGCGGTCGGTAGGATAGCAAGAGCTATCCCGCGTAAAAACGTAAAAGTTGTCCGTGCGTGAGCAGATAAAGTGAACTAATCCTTAAAAACTAAATAGTGACTGAAGAAAACCTGGGTCACGTTAAAGGATAAACTTGAACAGTGAAAAGTTTTCACAACAGACATTTTTATCAAATTATCAGTGACAGTATCGCTACTTTTCACAGTACAGTGTTCGCTTTGAATTTTGTGTCGAAAGTCCGGCTCAATTCAGTGTACACATAATAGTTGATGAGGTATCGAAAGATCGATACGCAACTTTCACTTTTTGCCAAGAGGAAATTGGCGCATCGCTCAGCAGACAACTGGAGAAGGAAGCACAGCCCAAGTTGACGGTTTGGTGGATTTCAATCCTTTAGCTTCTACGAACCTTCACCTCCATTCAGGCCTTGAGGACACAACTACGGAACTCACCACGAGGACAAATCGGAGACAACAGGGACTACTAGTTTAATCCCGACTTTGAAAGCAACAGAAAAAAAACTTTAAACGTTTGCAGAGTGTTAAAGGTCAGACAAAACCATTTCTATATCATTTTAAATTGTAAGAATAAGGAAAAATTAAATATTTTCGTGCTTTTATATTATTTACTTATTATATTAATATATATATATATATATATATATCATTATATTAATTACGGATTGCCGGAATTTGATGGAGACTTTAAGGAATTCCAAAATTTCATAGACATCAATTAGGTCTATGTGCACCCCACTCTTGCCAAATATGATGTCCTTTCCCAGAGTATATTTTCGGACGCAATTAAATCTAAACTTAAAGGTAGAGCTCGGGAAATCATTGAAATCAATAACCAAATAACCCAGTGGTCGGAAATGAAAACAATTTTAATAAACAATTTCGGCGAACGCCTGAACTTAGAAGAACTATTCGACGAACTTAGGTCCGTCCGATATAAATCGAACAGTATAGATTTTTACAATGAAATCAAAGCTATTTTAAGAAGACTTAATGTGAAGGCAAAACAGTCATTGGGAGATGACAATGAGGCAGTCAACTCCTCGATTAATACCGCTCTAAATATTTTTAAAAATAAGCACCCCGAACCTATGCGATCAATTCTGTATTGCTGAAATCCGAAGAGTTTAGAAGAAGCTATTGATATACTTTATGAATGCGGTTATGCACACTATAATCCCACTCAATTTAAACCGCAAAACAATCCTTCATCAAATTTTAATCGCTCGTTTCAAAGAAATCGCATAAGCAACAATAGCAATAGTCCGAATCAACAGACAAGGAAAGGTCCACAATCGAATCAACACCGCACTTTACCCAACACAATAATTCCTTCTTCTCCTCAAACTATCCTCGAAGTAGGCCGAATAACGATAATAACAATTTTTATAGAGGACAATTTCATGCCCCATCTTATGCCGCGAGCCCTTCTTATAGACAGGCTCCAGGTAACAATATAAAATTTTCTCCTCCAAGATTTTTAAGTCAAAATCACCAAAATTTTAATCCCAATTCCCAATAATAATAATAATCAGCAATATCGACATTTCAGTCCCATTTCTCAACCCAACATTAATAGACTACCAAGTCCTGAACCTATGAAAATTAACGTCAACGAACAACCTAGAGGTAGCTATGTTCAATCTCAAAATTTTCAGTCAGCAGCCTCGGAAGCAAACTTCCACATATCTTAATAAATGGAAATATAAGGCCTCTTAGATTCATCATTGATTCCGGCGCAACACATTCTGTAATTAATCCAGGTTTGTGCCATCCAAAATACATACATCAGTTCTTTGAAATACCCCATCCAATTAAAAACGTTGAAAAACTAAGTACAAATCACAGAAGAAGCGAATATCCCCCCGTTTAAAGAGTTAGGGAACTCACAAGATAAAATGAAGTTTTATGTGTGCCAATTCCATGATAAATACGATGGTCTAATTGGCAATAATATATTGATACCTCTGAGAACAAAAATTGATTTTGAAAATAATATTCTTCAAATAGGTAATAAGAAAATTAATTTATACCTCGAACTAGAAACGGGGAAATATGAGTTTAAATTAGAGAGTATTGGAGAACAAGAACTAATCATCCCTGTATTGCAATGAGAAGGACTAGCCTACCTAAAAGAGCAGAAGTCTTTAGGAGGCAACGCTTTAATCAAGGAGGGTATATACAGCATAGAAAATTACGAAGTAAATGCTGTAGTTAATATAATAGGAAAGAGTGATAATATTTTAAGTATTCAACCACTTCCCACAGAAATTGTGAATTCAGAAAATTTCAGGAATTCATTGGTCCCCTAAAAAAGACCAATTCCAATTTAAGGTGACGAAATTTGAGCTTACCATGAAGATAACAAAGAGAACCATGCTTTCAGAGACTGCAAGCATATTTGATCCCCTGGGCTTCATTACACCTGTTACAGCCAAAGCTAAAATGTTGCTGCAGGAGCTCTGGATGGTTGGACTAGGCTGGGATACTACACTCCCCGACGATTTAACAATAAGATGGTTGAAATATAGGAACGAATTAACAGCACTAGAAGAAATAACAATCCCAAGGTGGATTCAAACAGGGACAGGGCAAAGTACAATGGAGTTTCATGGGTTCTGCGATGTGAGCAAAAAAGCATATGCAGCAATGGTGTACAGCAGAGTTGAAACAATAACTGGGAAAATCATGGTAACGCTACTCACCGCGAAGTCCAAAGTCACCCATAAAGTCAAAGGCTACCATCCCCAAATTGGAACTCTGTGCCGCCTTGTTATTAGCAAGATTGATGCAGAGCACGATAACATACATAGTTTGGATCAAAGAAAATCCATGTAGATGGGAAAATTTTGTGGCAACTAGAGTATCAGAGATGCAAAAATTAACGGACGAAACGCAGTGGCAATACATAAATACAACGCAAAATCTAGTGGATTGCGCTTCTAGAGGGTTAGATCCAAAGCAGATAAAAAATCACAAATTATGGTGGTCTGGTCCTGAATGGTTGCAGCAGTCTAAAAGCGAGTGGCCCATAGCATTACCAGTCCACAAAACAGAGTTAGAAGTTCGAGAGGTAAATGTACTATCCGCAGCTATGTGCACTGAAATTCTTGAGAGGTTTTCTACACTGAATAAGTTGGTGCGAGTGGTGGCATTCATCTATCGATTTATAAAAAACTGCCTAAACAAAGGTCATCAAACATCAGCATCAGCAATACTCACTTCTGACGAAATCAAGGAAGCTACTACTAAAGCAGTCAGGTTAGTTCAACAACAAGAATATTGGGATGATATCTCCAGGCTACGAGATAATAAGAATTTAGCAGCAAAGAGCAGAATATGGCAAATTAATCCATTCTACGCGTAGGTGGGAGTAGTAAAAATTCGTATCTAAGCTTCGATGAGAAACATCCAATCATATTGCCACGGAAAAGCCACTTTACGTCGTTAGTAATTAATGATGCACACAGTAAAACACTTCACAGCGGGAATCAGAATACGCCTGTACATATTCGCCGCAAGTATTGGATCATTGACGCGAAAAGTGCAGTACGGCATCACATTTTCAAATGCGTCAAGTGCATCAGATTTAGAGCGAAAACATCTCAGCAACAAATGGGAAACTTACCGAGACCATTAGATTAGACCATAGATACAAGAATAGATTTGCTGGACCGGTTAAAATAAGAGCCTCAAAAACACGAGGAAACACATCATATAAAGGATACATTGCAGTTTTCGTGTGCATGGCTACGAAGGCAGTTCACATTGAAGCAGTAAGCAACTTGACAGCCGAATCATTTCTGGCAGCCTTTAGGTGGTTCTCAGCTCGACGTGGTTTGTGCAGTTATGTGTACAGTGATTGCGGCACAAAATTTGTGGGAGCACGAAAAATTTTAGAAGCAGATTTGCGAAAGGCGATTCAGAGCTCCGAAAAACACGTGGCGGACATGTCAGCATCCGGGGGTATTACCTGGCACTTCAATCCACCTGGAGCTCCTCACTTCGGGGGCTTGTGGGAAGCTGCCGTAAAATCCATTAAACATCATATGAGGCGGGTGATGGGAGATGTTGCAAAGGCAACTCCATGCTAACACGAGCAGTAACTAAAATATGCAGACTTCCAATAGAAGAAGCACAAAAAACAGCAGTCTTAGACAACAAAAGAGACTGCAAAAAGCCTATTCTTGCTTCTACAGCATTCATCAATAAAGATGAGGT
Organism: Dasypogon diadema; assembly: GCA_006980735.1. NCBI lineage: Eukaryota > Metazoa > Arthropoda > Insecta > Diptera > Asilidae > Dasypogon > Dasypogon diadema. The sequence continues at coordinate 12,589 of QYTT01095712.1, forward strand.
CGCGCAGAGTGCACAAAAGGTTCAAGTGCATCCTAGGAAGAAAAGAAGAATCAATCCAGTATCTGGATATAATTGTCTTGTTCAGGTTGATCAACCAAGCAATAGTGAACAGATATATAAAGTAAAAAAGTCAAAAATACCGTACAATGACGAACGGTCACAATGCTCTGTCAAGATTCCTCACAATTTTTATTTTATTACCACTTATAAAATTAAGCAGAGGTGCCTACAATATCACGTGTCCCGCACCAGGGCTATACATAGAGCACGTGGGTGAAGCCAAAATAAGCCGCGGATCGCTACGAGTAGAACTGAACTATCCAATAAATACAACAACTGATATTGCAAACATTAACAATACAGTCTTCCAAATGGTGAAATTTTGCGAAAGATCCAATCAAAAATCAGCAGATATACATTACGATAATAATTCATCGCCACATGAAAGAAAAACAGCAATCATTGTTGAACAATATAGAAGTAATTCGAACGTCTAGTGTAGGAAAAACAAGGCGCGGAATTGTTGGGAATATTCTACAGTACTTCTTTGGAGTAAAAGACGAAGTGTACACGGAACTGGATTCCATAAAAAATAATCAGCAAAGCATAATCCATACAACTCAGCACCATACCAACCTAATGTTATCAACAATAGCCCAGGTGAGAGGCCTGGAATCCAGAACTCAAAAGAAACTCAACTCATTTATAAACAAACTAAATAAGGCCATCGCGGAGATCAACAAAGTAGAACGGTGGTTTTCATCAACTGACATGAACAGAATCAAGATTCACTTACTCGCCGCCTACGACATTGCTTTAGGAGTCTTAGAAGAATTAGAGGATCGATATGCATTGCTCACTAGAGCAGTGTTAAAGGAAGGAAATTTACTCGACTTCATGATTCCTAGTGAGCTCGTATATCTCATTCATGTAGGAATTCAAAATTTGCGCTACGAGAACAACCAACCGACCGCAGCGACACAGCACGGAAATGAGAAAACTACCGGAGTACAATGTGGAAGGGCAGGAGGCGGACATATTTTTTTTTCTGCTGTCAGCTGTGGCTACGAAAAGTTTTGTTGAAAGAAGTCGCTCTTTTTTTTCTCCCTAGTTCGAACCGGTCCATACAATTGAATTTTAGCTAGTAAATTACAGAATAAAATTGTTCGAGATATTTTTGATCCCACACTCATGAAGCATCTATTCACATTCCACCCAGCATCACCATACTACCTCGGCCGGAAAATAGGATAGAAGCAAAAATGAATAATACACATTTCACCATTTACGAATTTCTCTTCTTAACATCAGCGAACGTGTACAACGTAATGAAGATAAGAGCAGTGCCACGAAAGTTGAAAGATCAATCTTACGTTATTCCAAAAGTACGTAAATCAGTAATTGCTGCAGACTACAACACTCAAACATACTTTGAATTATCCGAAGAAGAATTACAACAATGTTTACGTGAGGGACCAAATCGACACCAATCCTCACTGTGTTATAGACGAGATATACCAGAGGTTTGGGAGACAAGAATGTCCACACATGACAATACAAACTACAGGCATCCCTTTTAAAAAATTATTATTGTTCGCCTCAAGTAAACCCAACACAGATGCAGTGATATGTAATGGAATCCATGAGGACATTGAACTGAAACAGGTTGGAATTATTCAGATAGACCAAGGCTGTACTATTAAAACAAAACAGAACATAATAACGTCGGAAATTACCAACATAATACCAGTAAAATCAACATTCAACCAACCCATTAACTTAAATATCAGCCAGATCAATATGTCGAAGGAGAATACAGCCAGTCCTTTGGACCAAGAAACTATTTTAAAGCCATCAGACGAATTTTCATCCTTGACACAAGAAGCCACCAAAGTTCAGGACAAGTTCACACATCTCAAATGGAGAGCGGTAGGGCACACGCTGCAACAGGAACAGTAACACTCTTAATCGCCGGCGGCTTGGTAGCTGGAATCTATAAGTATCGAAGTACAAAAAAGCAAGGAAACAGATTAACTTCTTTTAAGCCGAAACCAGCTGAGGGTCTGAGCTGTAACAAAGTTCAGAGAAGTTTTGATCTACAGCAGTTTGACTGTGCACTCCCATCTACAACCAACTCAACCGTGGGGGTGGAGAATGGGCATTTTCAAAAACGTCAAACTGCAGCAGCGACGCAAGCCACATATTCTAAAACGCATTCATTTTGCTGTCGCGAATTCACAAACGCATTGTAAACGCAGGCGATATCAAAAATGAAGTGCAACAGGGCATACTCCCATTTTGGGTTGCATGACAGTTTCACTGTTTTAGCGCCAAAACAAAGGCAGAAAAATTGACTAATATGGAGGAAAATATTGAAATGTAAGTTTTTAAGGCACTTGAAGTATTTCTTATAGTTGGTTATATATTTTAGGGAAAATAATTGGCGCACAGCACAAGTTAAAATATTAGTTTCTACGAGGCTGGGCAAAGAAAGTCAATTTTCGGCGGGAAAGCGAAAGAAAAGTTCCTTGTGGAGTCTTATACTTATAGAGATAAAGGCTGTAGATCCAGAATTCCCTTTCTCAAAAGATGATTGAAAAGAAAATTCTCCAACTTATTTACTACATACAAGCGTATCAAAAAGAGAAATTCATTAAGTGGAAGGGGAGCTTCAAATTGGGATTATTTTCTTTTATTTGATGAGGTATATGGTAGCCGCCACTTTATATCTCCGCCCACAAATATGATCGCCAATTCTTCCTGCCGATTATAAATGGGGAACATAATGAAGTAGAAGATGAAGGGAATGGTCAGTCGGACAACTCTCTCGGAAATTGTGAAATTCCATGTCCTAATAACAAAAGGCGAAGACGTGAAAAGAACGATGAAGTCCTAGTTATTGACACGGAAGGGTTGTTTTCCAATATTAAGTTTCTAAAAAACTTATTCAGTCCTAAGCTTTCGATAGTATGACAACTTGCAGACAGGCTAAGAAAACGATTAGGCCGTCGTGCGGAACGACCAAAAGGAAAGTTCTAAGCATGGAGCGAGGAACTCTCCGTTGGTTAGTTTCACTGGCTACTGGACACGGTTGTTTCGGACATCATCTCGAAAGGATGGGGATCCTGGAGGATGATACGTGCAACCTGTGTCTAGAGGATATCGAGACGGCGGAGCACATTCTGTGCGAAGGTCCGGCCTTAGCGAGCAGGAGGTTGGCTGTTACCGGTAACCCTATGGTTGGCGTGATGCAGCTTACCTATAAGTAAATGCTCGACATGACAAGGGGCGTCAAGGTCAGGGATCTGCCAAGGAATCTTCCGGCAGGAACTGGCTGAGACGGCTCTTGGCAGAGGGGCGAAGAGGAACCCATTTGACGAGGTCTGGTTCGTGATCCCTCGAATATCTTTAATAATAATAAGCTTTCGTCAACATGCTGTGTTCGCTCTCCCGTCCACCAACGAGTCAGAGTCATTTAATTTGTGAGACGACTTCTTTGAAAAGATGGCTGAGTCCCTAAATAAATCTTAATTCTAAATTTCGTTTTAATCCTTGAGCACTACATTTTTAATTAATTTTGTATCGGCACATTCCTCAAGGATTGTGTTAATTAAAACTTGCGCGAGAAAAATCTCCATTTTGCCTATCGTAAGATGTAAGATATGCCAAGAAACATAAAAATGCTGGCATTAAATTTAAAGAGCTGACCGGATATTGCAAAAGTATTAATTGCAATATTTAATGAAAGTCAAAGATCGGATCGTGCAAAAACAAACCTATTGGTTTGAAATTGAATTGAAATTGCAATTTGTAATATTTTTGAATTGAATTTGCAATTTGTAATATTCGATCAGCAAAAATGTGAAGGCGTGCGTGGCGACAATTGCTGATATGTAAAAAAGTTACAGGTAGCGAGATCGATGGTATTTAGGGAATCGAGGAGTCTAAAAGTAACCGCCGCATGAACTGTACCGAATGAAAATGAAGAGTTAGTTAAATACACCAGTTAACGCCAGTAGTTTGTGTTTTTAATTAAGCATTCCATCCTTATAAATCCTACCACCACACATACTTAGGAAGAATGCTGCAGGCTGCTGCAGTGATGCCAAAACAGCCTGCGTTTCTGAAAAGGCAACATGCAGCTCTCATCAAAATATTGCAAAGCTGTGTGGTCACGATAACACAATTAGAGAACCACACTGCTTTATCGGCCCGTGCTCCAATTATTTCGACATTAAACTTTCAACATAATTAATTGCAACTTAGTTCATAAGCACTTTTTGTATATAAATATTCACGTCTAGAGTAATAAAATTATTCATTCCCAAGAACTCCTAGTGTTTGAACCCATCAAAACCGCTACGTAAATCGTTGAAGTTGTGCGGTCGTCAACTATCCTCTACCTTGAGTTATCAATGTTTATAATAGGATACTTAAACATTTAAAGGATGCTACTGATTGTTCTTGTCTTTACAGTTGTTATTATGATAGGTTTTAAATATAGCTGTTAGAATTTTTTTCGTAATAAATTGTTTTGATTATGTATGCCGCAATAGAGTCGATTAAAGTTAAAATATTATTCCAAATTTAAATACTTAAACTTTTCGTAATGCCTAAAATCACTACATTGATATCACTTTTAAGTAAAGTTTAGATAATAAAATCTTCAAAAATAATTTTAATCGACTTTATTGCATCATACGTAATCAAAACAATTAATTACGAAAAAAAGCTTTTCTTTATTACTCTATTGTGTAAATAAACACCTTAGAAAGGTAACATTACTGCAGAAGGAGTGTTACCCACTTGTACTTTGAATGTAGTAAAATTTACTACACTACTCATCCGTGTAAATATTTACTACATATACGGATGAGGAATTTTTCGTAAATTCCTCGTCGAGTTTATTCTTACTATCATAATACTAGTTAAAGAGTTGCTTAGGATTTATTTAGTAAAATTACATCAAAATTTTTTAAAGTGTAGTTTTATAAAAGCGGCGGATGTGAAATCTCTATCATAGGATACGCAAAATGTTTCCATCGACGAAAGTAAGCAGTAACCTCACTTGGGGCTAACAGGCCGATGCAATATGGTCTTCCCGGAGGACGTTATAAAGATTCCCTCCTCGGGGGGTCAGGAGATAGAGAAGTCCTTGCCCAGAGCTGTACAATTCCCTGACTTCTTTAGCAAGTCAGAATATTCGGTTTATATTCTATCCCCAAATGAACCACTCCCAACAATTTCCATCACTAAAAAAATTCGGGAATTTTTCCCGAAAGTTAAAGATATTTTTTATATCAATAGAAGAAAATTATCACTTGTTTCCGATGATAAGGAAACAATGAATAATATACTCAAGGATAACTGGCTTAGATCTAACTTCAAGGTCCTACCAACGGATAGGTCCTTTGAAAGCTCAAGTATTGTCCCTATCCCCAAAGAAATCTCCGAGAAAGACATTTATAACCTCGGCCAAGTATTTTATAAATGGGCTCCTATGCCCCTAGGCGGTCTTCTAAGAATTCTTGAATGCAGGCGAATCCTCAAGAAAGAGGGTGAATCATACAATGAACTATACCTAGTCGCTGTTACTTTTGAATGCGACCAGCTTCCCCCTTATCTAAATGTTGACAGCGTCATCTATCCAGTGCAAAAGCCTACGAAAAGAGTTTTTCAGTGCAAAAACTGCTGGAGATTTGGGCATCTCCAAATCAATTGCCGGTCCAAAAGCAGATGTGTTAGGTGTGGTGGTTCGCACGCCGACCCCAGCATACCATGCTTCATTTCTCCCGCTTGTGCCAACTGTGGTGAACCACACATGGCTGATAAAAAATCCTGCAAGCTTCTCCTGGAGAGACTATCATCCAAGACATCAGCAATTTCATTATAGTCGGAGACGAATTTGACAGCAACTTTCGCTAACTCTGACTGATTTCTCGAAGTCGCGAAATTCATTATATCTTTTCGAAAGCAGGCTTTTAATTATGGAGAGCCTGGAATTGGGAATTTGTCACTCGCCATTACACTATCGAATTTGAAAAATCAGAAATTTAATATGATAGCCAGAGAGATGCTCACGTCTTGGTACCTCCAAATGACAGAAGAGTACATATGTCACGTTTTTTTAAACCTACAAAAAATGGTAGATACTTTTCTCTTACCGTCTTTTACTTCCTTGCAATGGCACTTCCACAGCCGTAGCAATATTATAAAGTTCCATTTTCGTGTGAGCCATAGGCTGCAGATTTAATTATACTGTTTTGAACCTAAATGCATTTTCGTGATAATTATTTTTCTCGCGTTAACGCTAATGAGCAAAAATGATTTGTTTTGCGAAATTAGTTAGGTAAATGACTAATGTGTTGTATCACGTAAATAGGTGAATTGAATGATTAATTTTATATGACAATATACTCGCAGGTGTGGAGACTTGACGGGGCTTGTAATAAATTATTAGACTTTACAGCCGAATTGCTCTGCACCAAAAAAGGCACGTCCTCTCTTCTTGATGGTCAACCAACCAGTGCCGTCACCTCGTTCATTCCTTGTGGAAAAGCAATATGGCTGCCGTTCTGGTTGCGCTCGTTTTGAAATATATATATATATATATATACATATATATATATAATCCAATCCAATATGAAAAAGGTATCCAATCTTTGCAACAACTACTTTAAGCTACTTTAATTTAACTCGAGAGGACGGGTAGGATCTAAAAGGGGTTAGGTCACGATAGAAATTCAGAAAATTTTTTTTGTCAATACTGTCGCCAGCCAATCAGGGAAAATCTTACAAAATTAAATCAACAAATTTAGGAAACTACTTATCTGCAT
>QYTT01095721.1:5886-22335 GCA_006980735.1 Dasypogon diadema
ATAGGGGTCTCGTGACTAATAAGGAAGGTCTTATAGATTTATCTATGGTGGTGGTGGCTACCAATTATCCAAAAAATCAATGCGCCTTTGTTAGAAAAGTGCAGTACAAAAAAATGTGTGGTTAGTTGCGCTCGGGAAACATGGAATGTGTTCATTAATTTCTGTTCGATAACCTTTAGATTCATCGTTGTGAAGGACGCAAATACTCTTTCTAATATAGTATCAGTAGAAGAAGATATTGTATGTGGTCCGACCAAAGCAACAGATAGTAAAAGACGATAAAAAAGTGCTCTTCTGTAAAGATCGCTGGCCATTTCGTATAGAGCTAGAGCTACTCTAATCTAAGAAGTAGAAATTTTAGGACTAAGTGATAGTGGAGCGTGGTGGTAACAAGGCAACTATTAGAGTTAAAGGTTTGAGAGGCATTGAACTGGTTGTGCTGTATTTAGCCTACTTTATCTACAATCCAATCAAGTTTTTTCGATCATACTGTGGGACCGAACTAGAATTTCTAGTTGCTGCTCTGAACTTCAAAAGGGATTTAAATATATAAATAATAAATATATAAAGTGATAGAAAGAGTGATCCGATCCTCAGTGTCGTCTTTTAGCGAAGTTTGTGGAATGACATGGGAACTAGTCCTGCCTATAATGTATTGGAAATGTTATGGGGTAGTATCGTCAGGCGTTAAGGTCAGTTGTGCTCAAACTAAATTGAGAAAAATTAAAAGCAGACGGAACATGAGATATGTCGACCACACAAACGAAATCCTTTTGTCGTTTCAGATGCTGCATGCTACCGAACGGAGCTCTTTTGGCTATTATCACTATACTAGAGTGGTCAGAGAAAGCGGACTGGAAATGGTTGGTGTCCAAATAAGATTTCTGGTTTCGTAGTAGTTACGTACAATTCTATAAAAGGGCAGTAAAATTAGGGTTTAATAGGCAGTTGTAGGAAAATCTGGAGGAATAAATCTGTTAAAACACAGGCTAGGATTATGAAATTTTATTCTGTGAGCAGAATGAGAGTCAGGCCCATAGTGGACCTCGATTTCTCATGGAGATAATAATAATAACAATATCTTTTTTGTATTTCTGTTGATAAGCTTAGGGGCTAAAGGCCAATCAACCCAAAATCACTTGGGGAGTCATTGACACCACAGAATTACTCAGAAGTTTCTGAAATAATAAGTAGGGATAATATAAAACTTGCGCCCCGAGGAAACACATGCACCCCAAGGAAATACTTGCACATATTGGAAGATCCAATCTGAAATTTGTGCAATGAATTTCGACCAGATATTGACATAAAAACTTTTTTAGACGAATTATATTACGTTTAACTTAGGACAGGTTTCGATCCCTTAAAATTTAATTGATATTTATATAAATACATGGTGTAATTTCGAGTACCTGTAAGTATTTCCAGCTATGGGCATAACATTAATCGGTATACACCATTTTAACTAAAATCTTTACATTACATTTTTTTACTTGATTGTAATCATAATTTTATATATATTTCAGTTTAGACCAATTTTATGCGACAACCGATTGTTGTGATGCAGTACAATATATCAATATAGGAGTCTAGACAAGTTGTATAAGCAGATTGGTCTAAATATTAGTTTCTAGTATACTCGCTGCCATACATTCCATGCGCCGTTATATTACTATTACATAATTCTGTATTATGTACAAACCCGCAGACATTTTCTCAGTTAATCAATTTCATTTAGACGTTTTTTAATTTGGTCTAAAAAATTTGTACAACTGATTCAAATTAATGCAAGTTCCACTTTGGATTAAAATTGTTAGCTTACATGGATTTAAGTATATAAAAAGTTCTACAAATCACCAAACTTGATTTCCACTGCATCAAAGTAGCTCTCAATTTTCTTTTCTCGCTGTTCGTTTATAAACCAGGTCAACGAGAGATTTATGTTTTGCACACTACTCGTAGTTGTTGACTAAGTCGCTTACATCTGATTAAATTTTTACACCGACCAACATTGTTTACGTTTGGTCTGAATGTTGAAGACAGCACTCAACCTAAAAATGAGCATGTACTCTATGTTCTGGATCCAGACTGTTATTTCGCTATCAAGTAGCCACCCAGAGACGGAACATTGTACAAGGAAATGTGCCAGAACTTTGATGAAATTTGCTTAAGAGATACTTCGATATATCTATCTACCTGGGAACTTTTATTATGCAGACTACATTCCACAGTAAAACTGAAAATAACCCTTACAAGTCACATACGATATGTATAAATGAGACTCTTCTTCCACTCATATAAATCATTTTTTCGTCCTTGCTCCCTCGGTCAGGCATGTGTACATTCTGATTATCAGACCGGGAGTGAAAGCAAGAAAAGACTAGAAGAGAAGCCATCAACAAGGTTTAAATGATTTATGTTGAGAAGATAAACCTCTTCGTCGACAACCAACCATCCACCATCCTATCGGGCTTTTCCTCCTATGACCCAATGTTAGTACTCGTTTGGCTTTCCGGTCATAGGGTTTTTGGTGCAGTTTTACTTTTTATCGGTTTCCTGGATACAAACATGATATAGAGGTTTTTTCCTCGGAAAAGGCTCAAGGGGCTTACGGTTTTCTATAGTACCCCACTTCTAAATCCTAAAGAGCTTGTTTATATGAATTACGCAATATATCTGTACCTATTCACCGGGATGAAAACGATTTTCAACGTAAGTGATACACACGTGTACTGTGTGGGTTTTGCAATTGAAATGTCACCCTGAAGAATTTTAATCAAAAACTTTTTGAATTTCTTTTTTTTTAGTTAGAGAGCAACTTTCTGGATGTGTGTCTCTCTTTTCGCTTTTAAGCCTTTTGACGTGGCATACGTTTCATTTAAGTGGTAAGAATGTATAGGTATATTTGTTAGTTGAGCTTATGAAATTGAAGAAGGATGGCAATGAATTTATTTTTTTCAGGACCAGTTGTTGAAAATAATTGACTAAACTTTATGAATACATCAGCACTTGATCTTGCTACACATTACAGTCGATGAATCAAAATTATTAGAGAAAACTCCATAGTCAAGAGGTGTAGGTGTTAAGAGGGTAGAACTGATATAGTTCTTCGAGAGTAGGCCATCCGAAAAGAACCAGGAGTTCGAATGGGCACTGTCAGTACCCTGGTAGGGTTAGTAAAGCTTATGGTTCACTTTTGTCCCCTTTCGCCTACTTCGTGAGTTCAATAAAGAAGTAGTGGAGAGTATCGCTGAACCAAATAAAATGGTTTTAAAGGATCATATTAGGAGAATGACAAGATTGTCAATATAGTAGGAGATCATTCTTCTAGAGTGGCGATAAAGTGCATTTTTCAAGAGTTATCTAGAGAACTTTCGTTTCTCTGCATTTAAAACCCATATATTATAAATTACCCTTCATACCTCTGCAATGTCGCAATTATTTCATAAAGTAGAATGCTGTTGTAGATTTACAGATGAATCCTTTTTCTTTGGAGTGGACTAGTTCGGTATTCATAGATTTTGTCTTCATATAAACCTGGTGAAGCTGCGTGAGTGAGTCTATTCGCTTTTAGAAAACGTCTGCTAAAGTATTTTACAAAGAATCTATTTTCCATTTATACAATCCAATTTTTAATCTAATCTTAGCATCTAAATCTGCGTTGAGAACAGCTTAGGAAATCTAATAGTATAAATCGGTAACATTTTGATGTCAAGTTCGTTTAAAAGAAGGGTTGCCATCTATCTGTCAAGTTATTATATTAGTTTTCGCCATCTATATGTCGAACATTAAGAACAGCATATATACCAAATCAATAATGTTATTACAACGTGTAATCCCTTGAATAAAAGGATTTACAACTTTTTTTAAAAAAACAATATGACCTAAAAGCAAATAGCGATTAAATTACAGCTTCAACTTGGAACATTTTTAAACGGCAAACGAAGAAGGTAGCCCTAAAATCTCAGAATGATTGCTAATCTGTATGCTTTGTATCTAGTTGAGAGCCAATTAAACTCTCTACGAATCCTTTCTAAGATAAATTGAGAATGTTTTAGAACAGCTATAGACTTTAAAAGATATTCTTCTGGTTGGGTTCGTTAGTTGTTCCAACGGCATTTCGAGCTTTTTCTTGTTTACTCTGAACAAAACAGAGGTAATTGGCTTCGTTGGTTCGTCTTGCACATACCACCTCTTTACCTGGGTTGAATACGTGGGTTTTACGTTTCACCACCACGTGATTGCAGCAACAAAAGACGAACGGTAAAGCCGTCTAAATTTCATCCTTAAAGCAATTAAGGCAATAATATCATCCTTTGGCATGTTCGTACAGAGGGGTAGGAGCTGCATATCTTTTGAGTATATTTCACATCAAATTCAAGATTCCCCTTCATGTTTTACAAACACTAAAGCCAATTCACACGTTCTCGCGCAGAAAATCCAGGACAAATTTGTTTCCTTTTGTACTTGGAATCTGGATCATTCCAACCTGAGTTTGGGGGATTTTTCTTTCATTCCTGCGTAAATTAATAGGGAAATTACGTCAAGAAAAATGGAGTGAAATCGCAAATGAAGAAATGAAAACCTATCAAAAGAGGAACGGAAGAATGAGATGTGGGGAAAATTTTCTGCAAATAATCATCTCCCCTCGTTAAAGGCTGCTATTGCGTGTACTATGAGACCAAATAAGCTGATTCAACCGAATATAGCAGAATCAATATCAGAAAAACTCCAATTTGCCAATTTATTTGTAATCAATCGCAATAATTGTTTGACCTGTGGTAAAGTGATTTTTCTGCTAAGCTTAACATTATTGCCTTCGTTCTGCTGAAAGCGAATAACGCTAGTAATGACGAGTTCATGTAATGGGGGCAGGAATTCATCATATTTTGTGAGTTTTCCCCAGAAAGGCAAATCCTGAAATTAAGTCTACCAATCAGAGAAAAAATATCAATTCAGCAAACAAGAAAAATGAAAAAAATATCTCCTGAATACATGAGATAATTGAATGTGGGAGAAAGGTGAATGGAATACCAAACAAATATAGTGACTGTGTTTTGAGGGACTGTGGTTGATTTTATTTAATTGGAATTTGAAGAGTACAAGAATTTTTGGTGAAATATTTCGATTTACATTCAAAATATTTGGAAATATGATGTAAGAAACAATGGTATTCGGTTTCGAATTTAATTAAACGCTTGAGTCTAGAAAAATTCCTCCTTTGGGATAGTGGAAGATCGGAACTGGGAGATCTTGGTGATATATTCCATCCAGGACCGATTGCAGCAAGGTTTTGGTGGGCTACGTATAAAAGAGAATCAGTGAATTTTTTAGGATAGGTAGAGTTCAATGAAGTGTACTAATCTTTACATATCTAATTCAGTTCGACGGTTTATTAAAAGGCGTCTATATATATTTAGAAGATTTGCTGTAAGAATGAATACTGCTAATATAAAAAGCTAAAAATAGAGGTCAAGAGTAAAACCTTGTGGTACTCCATCAAAATTAGACAGAAAATCTGAATTTTCATGCTATACTCTTCCAAATATGTCGTATTTTAAATATAGTTAAGATAAGAAGAGCTAAGAAATTTCTCTAAAATACTTAATAGTGTTGAACTTTTTAATTTGTTTATCTATTTCTCTATTACCTAATTCGAGCTTTTTAACTTGCACATATTCTGCATCACTTATTTGTTTGTCGAAATTATTTTGGTACAGCCTAGAATCATCAAACTCCTCTCCCCAACTCTGTCGGAAGAATTAATTCCCTTAAACCCCTCGATTCCTTGATGTCCTGAATTTTGTACTTTATTAGGCGGACATATTCCATTGTCGGGGATCCAATCTCATTTAATCATCAAACAGAAATAGTCAATAACTTTTTCTTCAGAGTTTTAGTAGTTATCTTTGATGTCCCGAAAGGTTCAATTCTAGGTCCATTTCTAGTTGAAAATTTGCTTTAGTCCAAGCAGAATTCGTTTATACTTCATTGGTGTTTAGTTGTTTTAAATTTATATATTTTGTAGGATCAGCTTTTGATATTTTATTTAACATTCTTTCTAAATCGTAAAGTTTGCTGTCATGCGTATAGTTAGTTCCACTTCACCAACAATGAAATTGGTTTTTGGACAGTACAAACACATTTCCCCTAAAGTTATTTAATATCAAATCATTGACCTTATCCTAATATAATCCAAAAGTTTCAGAACTTTCACTTTACTAAGTAACTTTCCAGCACACATTAAGTTATCATCCTCTTTAGAGAACAACTAAGCAAAAAAAAGAAAAGAATAAAACTTTTTCCAACAAAGGCCATGAGTGTTTCTCTTTATCTGTTTGGTTTTCTTATTGGCCCTAAGGGTCTGCAGATTTTTTACTCTCATTAAATATTACCAACCTCTGCCTCAGTTCAAATATCTCAACAACTTACAAGGAGTTCGGGTGGCTCAAATGCACACACAGTTGCCTATACAATTTATCTCTTTATTATTTCTTTTCCATCCAGTTTTCTGGGATTTTTTTTCTGTGCTATCCACTACCACAATTTCCGTTGATTTATGAGCACCCTAAGGGCCTACCCGGAGAGGAAGGAATTCCAATAAATCTAGCTATGAATCGCGAAAGATCAATAAAGGAGATATTGGACCTAATTTGAATCAATCATTCGATACGTATAGGATACGTCTGGGCACAGTTTTATTAATTTCTCAAATATTTCTTACGGCCGTCCTCCTAATTTTGGCTTTTATCAAAAAGTCAATCTGGGAAATAATTCAGCATTTCCTTATTCGTTTTGAGGAACTTTTGTTCAGTGGGTTGTGCTGAGTAAGTACTTTGGGGCGTCTTTAAGACTTTCCCAGTAAATCTTTCTCTTGAGAGGAATTACCACCTTCTTGGACATTATTTCATTTAGTTACATTCTAGCTATGAATTGATACTATCTAAAGAGGTTGACCCACAATTTTCTATCCACAAAAAACTTGGGAAATTGATTTTCATCGTAAAAAAAATCCAGATATAATTCAGTTCTCCTTTAAAAATTCTACTTTACCTTTCCGCTAAGGTGGATAAAAAACCAATAGACACTTCATATAATTTCTTTGGTCCATTCTCATTTTCTTGAATCGCACGTAAATTCATTATTCTCTTGGGTCTATTTGACAGGGTTGAATTCGTTCATCCATGCTGGTCTGGTTAGATAGTATCCGTTGGGACTAGTAACAGGTCAACCGAACGACAGCATGGAAATTGCGTGCGTGCCCTTAGCTTCTTTCCACTTTACGAGACTAAATAGGGGTTCATATTCGGGTCACGTTGGATATTGGTTGCTTGACCGGAGGTCAATTTCATAAGTATTCCCTTTAGATGTGCGTGTGCTTTTCCACCTTACAAGGTCAAGAAAATGAAATTTCATTGTAATAATGGCTAAAATTTAGAGAAAGAGATTCTATGGCTTACAATAAATTATCAGGCTAAGGGAAATTAACGAAAGAATTAAATATTTATGACGCTTTTAAGTATTAACGCAATCGTAAAACGTTTTATTACCGCAACGTACCCTTACTGTGCAATTTCCTCAAAATACTGAACAGTATAAGGAAATCTCATGCTTAAGGTTGGAGATTACGTTCAAAATTGGTGTTTCTAGTAAATGGGCAACTAAGTTAAATTGAATTCTTGTTAAAAGGTCTCGACATTTATGAGGAACAATTAAAATGGTTTCTTATCTTCTATTACAAATGACTTTGATGACAAAGGATACAGTTCAGGGTAGATCGAACTACTTCACTTAGAATCTGCAATCTTAATTTTCCATGTGTCGTCCCTTATAAGCAGTAGCACAGAATTTTGGTTAAGATACTTATCCTGCCAAAAGCAGTTGTGGAGAAAACATTAAAAGCTCCAGGAATTGTGGACTGTCTCTTCTGTAATGATTGGAAAATCTGAAATAATACCTTAGCTCACTGATTGGCGGAGATGAATTCTAGGTCATAGTCTCCACAGAGTTGAAGTTATTGTTTAAAACCAAAAAAAGAATAGTTGCAGACCCTTTGGAACTGTTGATTTTACAAAAATTTGACACTATTAGACATCATAAGCTATCTTGCAAATTGTACAAATTGTAAGCTGTTTATCTTTATTCTGGGACGAGAAAGTGTTGGTAAATGTTAAATTTTCAGTTTTCATAGAACGTAGTGAGGTATGCCGCAAGGGTCGACCCTTGGCCCACTGCCTTTTTCGTTATATACTATTGATCTGTCATAGGTTATCAATCAATCCGCATCTATGTGGACAATGTATAAATCTATATTGGGGATCGTGCTGGGTCTATGCATAACTGTGTTGCTGGTCTTAAATCTGATCTGGAAAATATCTATCAATTAAAAATCGTATTCCCATTAAACCTCGTGAATCATAATGTGTAGCATTAGGTACCTTGTAGACAACCGAATGTCTCAAATCGTATATCCATATCAGTGAACATGAATAATTATTATCATCATTTATGTTGGTTGTCCATATGCCTGAATGGTATTATTTTAGACCAAAGATAAGAAGTTTCGGCGTAGTAATCAACTCAAGTCTTCGTTAATCCCTCATTTTATTTTTGGCTGCGATATGTACTCTAAGGTTGACTATAAGTTCAATAATAAATTAAATACTGATTGCATGAGATTTACTTTTAAGTTGCTCTATTAATCAATACCTGGATTGCTCTATTAATCAATACCACCACCGACCTTGTCACCTCACAGTATGAACCTCCTTATACCATGTTTTTATCACAGAATACGGAAAACTTGTTTTTATCCAAGCCTGTGGGATTTGGAACGTACTGCCACCTTGTTGGAGTGAGTCAGGATGGTAATTTCGTCAGAAGGCTAATACATCGTCGTTTTTAGTCTTAAATTCCACAACTGGATTAACATTTTTATTCGTATCTTTTTTTCTTTTTCTTATTTCTGTCTAACTTTCTTTTCTGTTTCGTTCAATATTAAGTTTTTTCGGAATTTTGAAGTAGTTAGCGTTGCACTGTTACTGAATTCTTAATCGTAAGCAATCTAAGTTACTTGTTCATTTCAAATTCTGAATTGTGCAATTGTTCTGTAAAGTTACCTCACTTTGCAATTCCTACCACTTCTGCGTGTCTTATTGAAATACATATTTATAAGATGTATTATGTATTAAATGAATAAATGAATTAATGAAGTGTTCGTACTGCCCACTGTCGTTGCTAATTCATGTTAAGACCCTCTCGGTGTGTTCTTTAAATTTAGAGGAGATAATCAATTCACCCTGGAGTACTTTCCCTATAGTTTGACTAGGAAAAAATGTGATATCATGATATAATGAACTTCAGGATAAGGGTATTGCAAGTCATATTTACATATCGATACTTATCGATAACGATATTTAATAAAATTATGAGCTTGTGATTTTTTCTAAGAAAAACGCAAGGATCCGGAAATTAATGGATTTTAACTCAAAAATGTCCAGTCCATAACCACAGAATACCGTCAGCCGAAATCAGATGTCTCGTTCAGAACATTAAAATGTTCCAACATTTTGATTACAACTTTGTGATAAATCAAACCACACTGTGACTCAGTTAGGTCCGAGAACTGGACATACTGCTAAACAGCGGATGGGGTCCGCTTGGAGGCACCCCAAGGCTTCGAGAAGTATGATTACGCAACAGTCTGTTTTACTAGGTTGGATTTGAGATAGTGAATTTATCATACAGAATTTTTCGTTTTTGATGAAACTTTTGATTTGGTTTGTATTCTGTGTTTATGACTAACCTTCTTATAATTATATTGTGTACATTGATCTAGGAGAAAATTGGCTACTTAGTTTCAGATTTGGATAGGTTATTGCAGTTTAGGTTTCGTATGGGAAACTTATTTTCGTGAAATACCTGGGATTGTCCTAATTGAGTTCGACGTGTTTCATCAGGCTGGATCACATGGGAACTGAAATCACAAACAGATTCACCACACTCAGAAGATTACTAGCTTTAAGTAACACACCAGATGCTATCGTGATACTAACATTTTTTCGATAAAAAGTCCATAGGCATCCTTTTTATTTACCCAAAAGCGGGTCACATTTGTTATTATTTCCTGATTAATGCCTAAATGTCATAGTGTCGAAGCAAATATGAATGTGGCATAGCATGCAGATTACGATTTGAATTGTACCAATTACACCAATTTGGCGCCCATTTAGTGATATAATGCCCTACTGATTTCGAAAAAGCCTTTTCCCGACGTACAAAAAGAGGATATAATCTACGTTCCCACTTTGGTATTCATAACAAACACGAAGATAACGGCGCACAAAGGGAGCCTCCCCCATCTGATCGTTTCTGCGATTCAAAGGATACAGTAAGTACCATTGGAAGCGATTCATATCAATCGATGCACACAAGAGAGTCGACGTTATCTCAATAAGAAGAAAATTTCCAATAGACGAAGAAGCTATAAAAATCTCACAGCCGTCAAAGTTTTATTTGGTTCCCAATTCTAAATGGATTCATAAATTCAACGTTATTGCCCTATAGAAAGCTCGTTCATATGCTTCAGTTCAGTTAGACTTGAATAAACATTACAGGGGAGCTTAAAGGCTTCAGAGGATAGGACAGGGAAAAAGTTTCAGGAGCGCCCGTTTCGGCGGCATAAGAGGTTTTTCTTCAAACAAAAGCAAAGTCTTCATATCATTCTCGTAAGCCCTTTCGCACGAAGACAGAACGAATTCTATCTTCCTTGTCTGACAACTGAGGCGTGCATACTATTTTGCTGCACATTTTGTAACTCATAGTGCTGGGGTGCATTCCAGGGTGGCTACAAGAATTCTAGACCCTTGTTTGTGTGTATCACAAACTGTATTACTACCTCTTTTGCTGCAGTGTAAATAGAGCTTATGAAAAAGACCTGCAGCTCGAGACGCTGCATTGGACTCCTCATGAAAGAATGGTGTACAGTCCATGGATTGTAAATAAGGACTCCAGTTAGTGAATTTTAATGTCCTTACAATGCTTGACATTTTTATCCATGTACGGGGTCGGTATGCTCCGTTGTGCTATTAAATAATGATGCACAATTTTCGCTTGCCCTGAGCTCCTCTCGGGTTTCGAAATAATGGGTGCATCTGGAAAAAGTGCCGCTTTGACTTTTCATGTGAAGTAATAGAGCTTTCTGGTTGCAAGATTTTCGCGTATACAATAGCTGTGGAGTTGCTCACTAAAGATTCCTTTTATCAGGTATTTTCACGAGATACTTTTTTTCAGATTTTGATTCATGAAATTTTTTCTGTTGTACAAAAAAGAGGAGTGCATTCAGAGGGGCTTAGTTAATGAACAATTTTTAGATCTGGTCGGAAGTTACATAACCTCAAAGCTGAAGGTGTGGCATGTTTATCCTTTTGTCAGAAGTCGTACACATCCCCTGACAAGTGGAGGACTTGATTTTCCAGGTCAACTTAATTTTTCAGTGAAATAATAAAATTTATATAAAAGGTTGGAAAGGGAGGTACGATCACATTGAGTTAGGAATGATGTCATCCGCATATATTTTGTGCGGAGGAGCACAATACATTTCTTGTATTAATTTATGGCCCGTAATATTGGTATTATATACTCAGTTCAGACCTGGAGCAGACTTCCATTTGGAAAACTGTTGTCAGTTTCTCCAGACTGACTGATTTTGCACTTTTCATAACTATGCATAACTTCGATCCTCTGGACCACCTGAACAAGAATATAAAATAACTTTTACTAACAGTCCCTGAATCTTTAGGGATACCTGTAAATCTGTAAATAGTGCTTTTGTGATAATCCTTGCTCTGTTAGATTTTAGCACGACATTTGGTACAATTAATCAATAATATGCTGCAATTCAAGTTCTTAGCGTTTTTCTTTTTTACAAAAGTATCCCCCAAGGCCTATAGGTTTTGCTTAGGTTATTGCAAGATGCAACAATACATTTCTGTGCTGATGACGTGTAGATATATTTAAATAGATTTGTTGAGCTAGCCGATGACTACGTGGCGCGTCTTATTGATGATTTGAAACTTATCTCCTTTGAGCAGGAGATTCATTGACGTACAGTTCAAACTTGGAAGATGATCCCAAGAAATAAGGGACGTTATCAGTAGACGTGCAGTGGTTTAGTTACGAATTTTCTGACAAAAACGGCAGATCTGCCTGATATTTTTGTTTTGCAGGTTCACCAAGAACTGTGCCTTTCAACAATTTCACTTCAAATTAATTAACTCCCAAGATATCTGGAATCAATAAATTTCAATCACTATGCTTTTGACTACACACATCTATATAATAACCACCATTCCAAAAGGATGTTCCAATGAGTGTAGCGTTTCAAATTTGCAGGAAATTCCATCACAAAAGGAAGCTCATATTCGGTTGATGAAACTGCAAATCGCATAGATAAAAGCACACACAAGAGGATTTCCATCCCACAAAAGTCTGTTCTCAAAGCGGTACCTACCTCGAACTGGAAACTACTTATGCAGACACGAGAGCGAAAAACTTCTTCCCATTGAGAGATAAGCCTAATCTCGATTTGAGTTCTTGAATAAAACATGGTCGCGCCCCTCGACGACCTTAAGCTGCTTCTAGCCCCCTTTAGTGTGCTCCCTCAGTAAGCAAATAAAAATGAAATCTACGTGTAGTTGAAATTAAAAATTAAATTTAAATTAAAAAATTGCTTACAGAAACTTGTCGAGCCGGCGAACATTCGTTCACTCCTACTTTTTGGGTAAATTCATGAATTCTTTTGTCTTTTGGTTGGAGAAAGTTTCGCAATTACTTGAAGCAACTTCTGTTGTGGCGTACTTTTTACTTGTCCCGGAATATTTCACTTTGTAAACTTAAAGGCTCAGGAAAAAAAAGTACTTTAACCGGGTTTGTGCTCCCCAAAACGAGATAAGAACTCATGTAAGGGATGGAAGGAGCTTCAACTTCATGTAATATTCAGGGATTATGTCTTCATGCACTGGATTGTTGACTGGGAATTTGTGAGGGCTGTCTTTCGGGTGGCCAGATTTGCTTTAGAAGAGGCTTTTACTGGTGGCAAATGTTATAAGATTCTCCGCATTGGGGTCATCCTTTTTGTAAGATATTTCGAAAGTTGAAACGTAATCCTTAAATATGAGGGAAAAAATCTTACGGGTTCACGTTAAAGTATGAAATGGAATGATAGAATTTTACATTGTCCTGCCAAGACTTGAAAGATTTCCAGGAATATTATGCTTGCCTTGTGATGGGAATATAGAATATTTTGCGTTCTCTATATCAATAACTTTGGTCAAAAGTTTAAAGTACAATTTCTCTTCAGTTTTTCATATTTTAAAGAAGGTTTGGAAAATGATTTTAGGATCTGACGAAGAAAAATAAATGCGGGACCTTCATACTAATTGGAATTTTTTTGGATGAGTGGTACAGATGTCCTTGTTTCTTCTTAAAGCGTAGATGTTTTTAATCTTATTATTGAGCATTTATTATTTTCTTTTAAATTGGGGAAATCAGTGTCAATTTCTAAATATATTCCGTGAAAGCATTATTTTCTTTATGAAGTTAGGGAGTTTAGGGGAATTCTTCGACGAGAAGCGTAAAAGTACAAATTTATGTGTGAGGAAATTTTAAAACTAATCTCTAGTTTGACAAAGGACATTTTATGCTACAACCACAACACTTAATACTATATCACTCTAAATCAATGTTAAAGAAGTCCAGAGTTTTAAGGTGTTACTATATCCATTAGCAACTTTTCGATCGCCTAAATACGAACTGGAATGCTATGATTTCAGTTAAATCTATTCTTCTATTAACAATTAGTCTTATTCTTTGTCCAACCTTCTGCATTTAGTTGCAATATGGCGAATCCTTATGACTTTAATTTCCACAGAGTAAATAGCACTGAAAATTAGGTGTCAATGGAATAAAAGTTTGTTGGTTGATTACTCTCGAATCATTGATGTACTAATGCCTGTGATCGGAAAGTACATTATTTTTGCTCCTAAGAAATTGACGGCTTCTTCTTCTACAAATTATAAGATGTGTTTTTAGGGTTCTGTACGTTCGAATGAAAAAGCGAACCCTTATAGGATTACTCGTGTGTCTGTCTGTTCGTCTGTCACAGCCAATTTCTTCCGAATCTAGTGGACCGATTAAGTTGAAATTTGGTACACATATGAATTTCTGTGACCCAAACAAGAACGTGTAATGTAAATAAATGAATTTTGAACATGGGGGTCACTTTGGGGGGCAAATATGAAAATTAAAAAAAAAATTTGCAAACTGTACCGTGTGACATATCAAATGAAATATATTTTTTATATTGTCTCGAATATATTTTTTTATAATTTTAAAATAAATAGTTTTAAAGTTATTTAAAAAACGATGTTCTTCAGATATCTGTCATAGGCCAATTACTTTTTAGATTTGCGCCAAGTTATACTTGACACAAATATATCTCACTTGTAAGAAAGTAAATTAGATTTGAAAAATCAAATAATAAAGTAGTTTTTACTTCTAGTTTGAAGTGCTGTGACCAAGTTAAAGTAATATAGTATATTGTCTGCCTTTCTATACCTTACTGAATGCGTGCTCTGTAATGCAGACCTTCGAAAATCTACTATTTCATGTGTATTAGATTTTCTAAAGCTTTTGAGCCCATTGAACATCTGAACATCTTTCATAATTAATCAATAATCTACTTTGATTTCGATATTACTGCTGCGAAATCTATGTTATCCTACCTCATGTATCATAGTGGTAGATATAGAAATATCCAGACAATTAATTTTTTGAATCCATCGTAAATACACTTTGCCTTTCGTTGGAAAACCGTTGCGGGTAGCCAACTACACATTTTTGCGGAAGAAAGGCGACATTGAGGGCAATGTTAAACAATAATAAAATTACATTCCGTAAAAAAATTGTTTTGAAATAAATGGATTTATTTTTCAAAATTCAAGGCAAAAAATCGAAAATTTCTCGATTCTTTTTATAATATCTCCAAGAATAGTTTGTCGATAGCAACAAATGAAGTACCAAAGATACTTATGATAGCTTTCAAATAAAAAAATAATATAAATAATAAAAAATAAAATCAAAATCTATAGGATGATTCAAAAGTTATGAACAAAGTTTCCATAAGGAAGCATTAAAAGTCGAAAATCTTTCAGGGGCTGTAACTCGTTAGGGAAGGATTGGGGGGGAGGGTAAGTGAAACAATGTTTTTATCAGCTCACCTCAAGAAGTCACGTGGTATGCCGTACTTTGATCTGTCTGAATCACCCTGTATAAAAAACAGTTTAAACGAACATCTGTCATACCCACTGAGAGTGGGACAGGTGTTAAAATAATCACTTAAAAAAATAGTTTACTTCTTTATGCCGATGTATCTGGAACACAGGGAAATAGTTAGGTACCAACTTTGATTAGAGGAATTGCAGGTAACATAATAAGAAATTCATTTATGTAAAAAAATAAAAAATAATTGGGGAAGTTTCCGAGGTAAATCCAATTTTCGCTAAATTGTATTGAAAAAAAAAAGAAATATATTTGAAAGGTAACGTTCGTTGAACGGACACATTTACATGAATGAAGTTGATATCTAAATAAAGCCTAATCAGTTAGCTGTGAAAGAAGACCTACCACGTTTCCGTACATTCAATGGTTCCTAAGTTATGATTTAATATGTATTTGTAGGTATCAACCCGAACGCAATTTCTTTAAGATGCCATATGTCAGATCGATACTTATGTCAGTTTTCAATATTGTGTCATGATGTACAAGATCTTACTCTATTTGACTACCGATTATCTTGAGGAACGTGTGGAACTTCTTTCATTATTGCTGCCACCTAAATATTGAACTCTATTCAAGTCTCGCACATTCACGGTGTCAGAGTCAGAGTTGGGAAAAATCTTTCCAATACATGCTCGCATGGCTAAACATTTTGTTGTATGTTAGCAAATAAAAATTTTTCATTTAATTCATTCATAATAATCATACCACAAAACATTTAAGCCTATTATCTTCCTGTTTTTATAATTAGAGCTATTTTACTTGACCCTTCACGGACAATATTAACACTAGAACCACGAGCTCCTTACAACAGAGATAGAAATAATGCGCTGAATAATGCAACCGAAAAAGAGCCTATCCGTCAAAATTATGGGTTAGGTCAGTGGTCGGCAAACTTATTAGCCAAAGAGCCAAATATGAACATTACAACAATTTAAAAAAAATTGGGAGCCAAATCTGCTTGTTTAGTAAACTTTTATACAACGAATAATGAAATTTTTCCTATGCTGTTTTACAATTTTTTCTACGCTTTTTGTAAAAAATTATAATGTTTCTATTAAAAATTCTTATTAGATCAGTAAGAAAAATTTCATTATTCGTTACTTGCACTCG
>QYTT01095721.1:23099-37675 GCA_006980735.1 Dasypogon diadema
GGTACATCTATCATACCCACTGAGAGTGGGACATGTGTTAAAATAATCACTTAAAGAAATAGTTTACTTCTTTAAGCCGATGTATCTGGAACACAGGGAAATAGTTAGGTACCAACTTTGATTAGAGGAATTGCAGGTAACATAATAAGAAATTCATTTATGTAAAAAAATAAAAAAATAATTGGGGAAGTTTCCGAGGTAAATCCAATTTTCGCTAAATTGTCGCTAAATTGTATTGACAAAAAAGAAATATATTTGAAAGGTAACGTTCGTTGAACGGACACATTTACATGAATGAAGTTGATATCTACATAAAGCCTAATCAGTTAGCTGTGAAAGAAGACCTACCACGTTTCCGTACATTCAATGGTTCCTAAGTTATGATTTAATATGTATTTGTAGGTATCAACCCGAACGCAATTTCTTTAAGACGCCATATGTCAGTTCGATACTTATGTCAGTTTTCAATATTGTGTCATGATGTACAAGATCTTACTCTATTTGACTACCGATTATCTTGAGGAACGTGTGGAACTTCTTTCATTATTGCTGCCACCTAAATATTGAACTCTATTCAAGTCTCGCACATTCACGGTGTCAGAGTTGGGAAAAATCTTTCCAGTACATGCTCGCATGGCTAAACATTTTGTTGTATGTTAGCAAATAAAAATTTTTCATTTAATTCATTCATAATAATCATACCACAAAACATTTAAGCCTATTATCTTCCTGTTTTTATAATTAGAGCTATTTTACTTGACCCTTCACGGACAATATTAACACTAGAACCACGAGCTCCTTACAACAGAGATAGAAATAATGCGCTGAATAATGCAACCGAAAAAGAGCCTATCCGTCAAAATTATGGGTTAGGTAGTTCTAGGGTTAAAGTGTTGGGATAAAAAGTTTCGGTACTTTTTATGCTTGCAGAAAAAAGTCACTTAAGTTATATTGCAAGTGTGTCTTTAACGAAATGGTTTTTTTTGTACAAATATCGTGTTTTCCTTTTCATCGGCGCGATTACTTTTTTAAGTATGAAACAAAGATCTCCAGGATGGCTGGGTTAATCATGGGATCGGTTGATGTAGCTCGAAAATGAGTGTCGAATATCAAATTCCTATATAAATTATAAACAATTCGATCGTTCGACAATCGACATTCGAGTTACATGAATCCACCCCTGTACTAAGTATAAGATATTATTGCCTTCACATCTGTTCTAGAAAACGATTGAAACTTTTTTAACTAGTAAAATAAGCTGTCTACGAAGCGTTTTTCAATATCCAATTTTCCTCTAACCAAAGTTTTTTTCGTAAAAATATTCTCATCTCATGTGAAAAAATCTAATTGAACTTAGAGGAAATGTTCGGTTGGTGAAAGATAATATTCCTCTATCACCTGGAATTTTCTCCTTTCTAAAGGGAAAAACTTTAAATATTTTTGCAATCAGATTTTTTTTTTGTCTACCCAAAGTTTTATTGAAGTTTGAAATATACAACCCCCGCGAACGTTTTATGCACTTGAAATACCACTTTACTTCCTCCTCATCTCAGCATGGGAAAGTTTTCAAAAGTCGTACGTCATGTCGACACAAAGTAATATTTTTTAAAAAGTTATTCCCGTTTCCCTTGCATAAAATGTGCTTTTCAACTACCTCAGTAAATACAAGCACTAAAGCTAACTAGAGTGTGGTTAAAATGTGAAAGTTTGGTAAATATATCGTGGCTGGAAAAATATATTAACAAATAAAACTTTGCAGTTTTAGTGGTCCATTTTTTTAATTAATCTCAGGGTATATTTATTTTTTAATCAAATTTCAAAAGTGGTTTAGTACACATCAATTTTTTAATTTATTTTAATGCGATGGAACTCTTTTGGTGCACATTCGAGAGATAGGGGAGCAGATAACAGATACCAAAATGTGAGATTGGAGCTGCTCTATGTGATTGTAGATTATCATTGCTCGTTACCTGGCAAATGTGTTGAGAGAAAAAGAAGGATAAGAGGATTCAGTGAGAGTTCAGGATAAGCTGAGCATTGTCTTGAAATTACTTTTAAAAGTTCGAAACAGCCTTGCGGACCAGATCGAAGTGCATTTATCACATTACAGAAGTCTAAGGAAGCTTAAGACTCCATAACGTTTCTAAGTTTCCATATAAATTTGATAATCTTCCTCTCAGCTAGGTTGAGAAATCTTTGGAGGTCTGTTGTAGGTCTCACAATGTATCGGTCCATCAGGCGGCTGTCTATCTGAGGCTAACATTACTGATTTGACAAGATATCTCAAAATAGTTAAGTGAGATAGACACTCCATACAGAAGGCTTATCGTTACTAAACCCAATTGCCATGTAGCGTGGTTTTAAGGAAATAGAGCTAAATAAAGGACTCTAGATAGTAGCATAAAGGCATACCTTCAAGTAATTTATATTACTAGAAGATTTTTTCGTATCTACACATTTTTCAATATTATTGGTGATAAGTAAACGTAAGAGGAATTACGTTTCTATAGCACTGACCAAATGAGGTATTAGACATACATTTCTATATCCCTAAGCTAACGACACCATATACACATATCTTTACAAATTATCTCTCAACTTAATCCAATAAATTGCTGCAGCACCTAAATTGGTCCAATAAATTACACAAATTACCATATTGACAGGAAACAGGTGTTTCAACACAACACAGAACAAAACAAAAGCAAACGACACGTAAAGCAATTTTCAGTATTGCAATTCACGTTTACCAGCTTAAAGTAATAACTCATTGCACGTACCCACCAAGAAGTCTCCGTTCAGTTGTTGTCTTTTACACTAAACGGGATGAAATCTTCCAAATCCTTTAGTCCTGGGAACGTGACTTGCATGCGTGTTGCATGTGCGAATAAGGTGAGAAACTATTGTTGCCAATTTTATCCACCGGAAAGAAAGGAGATTATCAGGTATGATACGTGTTTTGGATGCTTCCTTCTATTATCCATCTATACACATACACACATATGAAATGGTAACATATTACGTAAAGTGGTAAACAGGGGCTAGGAAATAGTTTTCCTTTTCGGCTTGCTGGTACAATTTGGGATTTCCTACAGATGGGAAATCTGTGTTCAAAGTATGAAATCCATTCTGTAGCGGATGTGACACAGTCATTACTGATGCTCACGTCCTTTATTGAAAATTATGTTACAAGTTTTAAAGTTTTGAAATAGAACAGATGAAAATTAAATTTTCCATTTTAATACGGTTTGGTAATTTGAGATTTGTAGCTAAAAAGTTAGTTGGAGCAAAGCAAATGCAGTTGAAATTGGTGTTGTAGCAACATTTCTCATTTGGAAATTTGTAAGCCCAATTGTTTAAAGAAAATGCAAAATAAAATGAATAAATCCTAATTTGAGTATTGTTCTACATATCATTTATTGTTTTTAGAAGTCTATTTTTAGCCAAAACGTGAATAGACTTGATTTAAACCAAGCAAAACAACTTATACATTTTTTGTAGTAGGTTACCGTAAGAAACCATCCTCTACCCTTTTTTGTTCATTTGGTTTTATCACATCTTGCAATTACCAATCTTTCTATCATGTTTTTTTGTTTACAACAGCAATGTTTTTAAGCAATTCACTAACAACGTTTGTTGAAACTCCTCTGAAGTGTTCTTTTGCATGTAGATAATTACAGTGTATTACACTATGATTGGGCGATAGAGAAGTGTAATATTCCGATGTACTCCCATGTAGGCTGAGGCAGTCCACTAAACTTTAAAGATCTGGTGGGATTTGGTATATCGTAATACTTCACATTCTTTGTTTGTAATGAGACTTCTGGGTTAGTCTGTACTCTATGCCTGTTGCATTATTCTTTGGATAAAAACAGTGCGTCCTGTGGGTTAAAGTCGCGGCAATAATTAGGAAAATAATGTTGCACGCGTTAAAGCATGTAGCAGATCTTTGTTGAAGGGAATGAAGGGAAAGAAAACAAGATATTGGTCTGAGAGGTATTCAAACCTATATCCCCAAAACAGGAAAGAAGGAGGATAGAATAGAAGCATATGCCCTTGCATCGACACTTCCCTCTTCCAACTACCTAGTCGTCATTAATGTCTAAAGCTACAACAATCTTTTCAGTCTCCTATAGCTCTTATGAAGAACTTTTAAACCTTAATTCGCTTATTACGACAATAGTCAGGATGCTGGTTCTGTGATGAAAGAAGCCGTGGAAGAAATATCGAACGCAGATATGGTCACCCACAGTTTTAGCAAATATACTTAGGCTTGGGTGGAGTGAGATTTGAAAAATTGAAGAGTTTGGGCTAAGCAGGGACGAAATAGGGACCAAAATTATCTTTACGAACACCACTTGTATATTTTATTTGATAGATGATGATGCAGTGGCTTAGATTCTCTACGATTATTAGGATACTACATAGACATTTCTGGATCCAATATTGTCAATTTCCTGGTTAAGTTGAAAATCTGCAACCACTGATTCAGGCTTGGAATTAGAAAAAGTAGCTTTGCTACTATACCTTTCTTGCAAAAAATTTGCATTCATCTGCCCAAAATCGTTCAAGGAATGTAATAAATTGACACTTAAAATCACATTTTATATTTTATTTATTTAGTAAAATCTTTGCATATTCTCCAACTGAACAAATGTGAAAAGTGTGAACGTGATGAAATGTATTATTTTTCTTTTGTTTTCTGGTTACTTGGAAAATTTTGAACAGGATTCGATGGATTTCCGTACGTCTGATTTCGGTTATCGTTATTCTATACGAAAAAAAATTGATAAATATGATCAAAGTAGATCACATTGGGGTTATACGTTGTCCGGCCACTGTGGCTTTGTCAACAAGTTTTAAGGCAGTTCTTCGACATATTAAAATACAAATAAAGATGTTTTTGTGTATGTACAGAACACAGTCATCCATCTCAGAGTATGTTTATATACGTAACTGGATCTATTTCTCACCTTTATTTGTTTTCGGTAGTGTAAAAATCTTTTCGTTCGGTTGTTGTAATTGTACAAACAAACTGGACAAGATTTAAAAAGGAAGTGCACTTGTTTTTTGTTTTGTTTCAAAGATCAACAGAATCACTGTCAGCCATTGAAGACACAACGCTTGAACGGTGTCGGTAGTAATTATTATAGCGTGTCTCATAGGCTACAGTTGAACGCCACGGTGGCCATATAGGCTATTCCTCAACTAACTCCCAGAGTATAAGCGATGCGTCTGTTCCCCCAACTGTTACTATAGTACGATCTCCATATAAGAAACGGGCGCATGCCAGCATGCCTGAATACACTTTAGCTTCGTTGTACTCTGCACGAGGACTTATACATGGATATCTGAAATAAAGCAATTCCATTGAATATACAGCCATGTCATTGCATAAATTCCTGCACGTGTACTTACCTAAATAATCGGAGATAACCATCAGCATCTCCTGACACTAAAATATCTTGATTAGAAGACCTATTACAAGTGGCAATTATTGCGGAAGTATTGGTGTAGTAGCGATTATTCCACATTCCAGCTACAAGGAAGCCAACTGTGCAATTATGTGTCAACCACTTCACATCCTTCATAGCGATGGGACTACGTTCCGGCGATAAAGATTTCACGTCCCAGAAGAGCAAATCAAAGTCTATCGTTACAGTCTGAACAAAATTGCCATCCACACTCCAATCAAGGTGGGTCAAAGGCTGTGAACCTCGTATTTTGTTGACCTTCTTGTACGAAAAGCCATCTCTGGACACCCGGAACAGATAGATACTGCCATTTTGTGAACCCATTGCAATCATATCGCCAACTGTGTAAAATTAGCTTTATAATAACTGAATTTCTACAATTTCGCTCAATATACCTTGGTTATAAGCAATACAATTCAACGGGGACCCGCACACCCTCAAAGTAAGCATCACGGCTCCATTTTCTGAATTTATTACTAATAGGTGGCCCTCGGTACTGCCAGCAGCTAGGGCCGTTCCAAACGGATGAAATGCAAGTGAAACGCATTCGTATCCTGTTTGAATGGTCCAAAGCAATTTGTGCTTCCTCCAAAGAGCGATGTGTTTGTCGTGCCCAGCTGTTGCATATATTTCATCTTCCGGGTGGGCTGCAAGTCCCCACAGCTGACGACCGTGCCCGAAGACGACTTGATTAAATCTCCTTTGTAAAGATCCTTCTAAAATGTTATTACGAGTTGTTCCTACGTATATGTTGCCATCGTTTCTACCGGGTCTTTGTGGGTATATTGTCCGTACACCTCCAGCTGACTCAGGCAACTGCAAAGAGAAGTCCTCTGCCATTTTTCTTACTTAATGAAAGATTCGAAGGGGGAACTTACTTTTGTATCTGTAATGCGTTTGTAATTTTGCAATGAATCCCATGCGGCAATTTTTCGATCCTTTTCACCTCCCGAAAGAAGAGTACCCTCCGATAACATTATTAGGCATCCGATTCCCTTTTGATGAGCTTCAAATTCCATTCGAACAAAATAAGCACCATCAGAATCCACGCTATATATCGTTATGAAACCATCACTATCGGCAGTTATAACATCCCCATCGGGCTCAAATTGGACGCTTGTAACATGTGTTCTAGATGGTTGTTTCACAATATCTGTGCGTTCAAAAAATCCATCCTTTCGACGATGCCAGAATGCTAAGTGACCTCTACCATGCGTTATAATCAGGTTGTCATCGAGTGGATGGAAGGCAGCACCAGAAAGTCCTTCTTGAAGTGTCTGTAAATAGATTTCGAAGGAAGACCGTACAGTAGAAAATCGAATTGAAACTCAATAGAATTACCGCAACTTTTCCCAGCAGATGTCCCCATTGCCACTGCCACACCGATAGAATACTTTCACGTCCAGCATCCACTGCAAGGATGTAACTCCCACCATTCTATTTAACAGAAAATTTACATATAAATTACGAATTACTACGAGGAAAATTTGTGAATTCTATGAAAACAGTGACTAAATTTCAGTTAGGGGTTGCACTTGTTAGCTAATGGGGTGTAGTGTGTTTCGTTATGGTACATAAATATCTGTCAAGAAGTTTTTAATAAAAGTTTAATATAAAATCTTTATAGGGTCAGTCCGAAGCAAATGTTAGCTGTGACATTGACTATAGTTTGTGGAGGATAGTACAAAAATCATTTTCGTAGAGAGAAAAAAAATATAATTATATCAAATTTGTACGCTTGTCACGACTGTTTTTGCTTTTACCCGAGGGTAGTTTGTAGGATCCTTTACTGAGTAAAAGGTATCCCTGATATGGGATAGTTGTGCTGTACCTCATTTTCTTATTGATCCCCGAGTTTAGGTGCCAAAATCGGTATGTTTAGTTGAATAATAGGAGAGGTTCAAATCCTGCTTAAAGCTGTAGGCAGAAAAGACGCTTTGGACGCGTCAAGGTTTTCTCTCCTGATCATACTTTAACAATCTAATCGTCAATGGAATCGTCAAAACTGCGACAGTAAATTCCCTAACGACTACAAATGGCAAAAATGAAGTTTCTGGATCTGTCCAATAGAAACGTAATTTTTTAAATATATTTTGCTCCGAATTTTAAATCTGATAGATTTTTAAAAGCAACAAATATAATAGTTGTATAATCTTTATTCACATTTGGCAGAAAACTGTATAGGCCCAAACATAGCAGATAAATGCTATATCCCCAAAAATTGATTAGAATTTATTGTATCCCACTGTTGAAAAAAACTGTACCTTAAACAAGTGGCCTACCATTTCCCAGCAGAGAATGAAGCCATTGATTAATACGGCAATGAATAATTTCATTGAAGAATAATTTAAGTCGCTGGCATCAATGTCATGGTAATGCAAAGGGTAAGGTAACAGAGAATGTGATGAACATGGTAATGTACATGGTACCACAGAAATTTACGTTTTTTTCTTCATTCGTGTTTTTTTTTTATTAATTATAGGCGAAAGCTGACGGAAGTTTATCAGAATAAACGTACAAAATATATAGCAATAAAAATTGAATACATGAAGTGAACCTTACTTTGACTATTACTTTTCGTTAATGAATCAATAATACACCAAAGAGTAACGCATGAATTCCCAATAACATATCTGTGTTAAAATTCATTGGTGTTGGTCATCTATGGTAGGGTATATATCTTCAATATTTCATTAATTAAGGAGATCAAAGCTACCCTGAAAGTGGGTAATACTTTGGGGAATCTGTATTTTTGGGACGAAAATTGCAATGTGTACAGACAGCCAGGCGGCTATTAAAACTCTTATATACTTATTTTATGGGTGTTAACAAATAGAATGGGAGAGTCTCTATTTCTTTGCCCACTTTCACGGGGATGACTTCTAAATATTTTTTTGGTCGTATCACTGAGTGAATAATTAATGTCCTCTAATTTTAGGATGTGCCTCCCGAGTGCGAAAACGACCAGATGCCAGTCGAGGATTAAAACTTCTCTTCGTAACTGAGCGCCATCTTTAAGAAAGCTAGTCTACATTCTTGCAAGGCTCGGCTTCAAGTTCCCACATAAAATTTATACCTGCGACAAAAGTTTCGGTTCCTATTTGGTAAGTTGTCTCCTTAATGTTTATGTTTAATTTTCATATGCCGCTTATTCTTTTGCTTTGAACTTTCAAATACGCATACGAAAAGCCAAACACTCCCACTTTAGAGAGGAAATTAAAAAACATCGGAAATCTTATAAACTCAGAACCTTTGTCGTGCATTAAATTTCTCTGAATTTTGTAATAATCTTATTAAACCCACGGCAATTTAATTTCACAATGTCGACATAATCCTCTGTTAAGTATTCGACCAAATCAAAATTACTTCCACTAAAGAGATGCTAAAGCTTTTCAGATAGCAAAGTATCCTCTTATATGAATTTCTAGGGACCATATTCAATGCTCAAGATAATTCACAAAAGAAAATCTGAAGCACCCAAAAAGACAGCAAGGACCAGTGTACGTAGGTGGGAAATCAACACAAAACATCACTTTAGATCATGTTAAACACCTCAGGCTTAACAGCTTAAAATTTAATAAAACATTTTATCCTTGAATCCAAAGTGTGTACTTACCAACTGTGAAAATGCCACTGCCATTACTCCAGTGTCTAATTCTCCCATACCGAAAACATAGAGTGTCTGCAAGGATTCTGTGCTCCATATCCTTACGTGTGCCTGGGACTTTCTATCTCTTCCAGCTCTTTGACCGGAAGCCACTAATTCTCTAGAAGGATGAACATCCATGCTAAAAATAAAGTTTTAATACCCGAAAGGAGCATACAATGTTAACAAAACGGTTACCACATAATGTCTTCTGTGTGTCCTGTATAGTGCCGTTGAGCCTCCTCATCCCTGTCAAGGAGCACTGCTACAGCAGCCACATAGTACAAGAGTTCACCAGACGGCAGAACCCAAAGATTTCTTCTAGCATCGATCCCTCGGTATCCATGACTGTAAAGAAAAAAGATTGTAATATTACCTCAGGTATGAAGCTCGAGTTCTTAAGTTAATTCAAAACAAAAAGGACACGTACACCCACTGGAGCATAAGTTTTTTATCCGGTGGTGAATTGTCTGCTGGTGGATGATGTAACGGGGGATAAAATGTTCTTCTTAATCCGCGTATTGTTACTTTCGTGGGTTCTTCTTTCATTACGTCCACCAAGGAATATTCGCCACTTTGGCGTACTATTTCATTTTCAGGTGCGTACAATATCCTTGGTCTGCTTTTGCTGCGTGCTCGTTGTCTAGGAGACACCTTTGGAATTTCATCTGGAACAATTGGAGCTGCTAGAGCGGCTCTAGATCGTGAACGACGGATAGGTGAACCAGCTACTAATGCTGGTCCTGTTGATAAATAAAATGTGTCTACGTCTGCAAATTCGTTTCTTAGTTGTGAAAAGCTTCGGACCTAAATAAATTGGGAAAGATTTATTGAGAATGTTTTGCTAGTTGCGATTTATGATACTTACCTCCTGTCCGGTTCCAGTGTACATCTTTTTTGCTCCCGTTATTTTAACTACTTGGCCTAGATCTTCTAAAACTTCTTCAAATGGCTGTGAAGTTCTTAAATTTAGTAGTACTCGGCACTATAGAAAAACAAGTGGTTTTATTAATAAGAGAACTGAAATCTATCAATCGGAGGATTATATGATTTTGAAGAAGAAACTTTTAATGGGAATTCTGTTTCAGAAATCACGTTGGTGTTAATGTGCGTTATTATTGACAGACAGATGGCATTAGTGATAACTCGACTAGATAAATTCCCTTTGACAGACAGATGACCGTACGGATTTGCTTTATTAATTTATTTAATTTAAATTTTTCTTGTGGCCTATTTTTCCTCTTTGCCAAATTTGTCGAAGATAGAAGATAGCAAAATAAAATACAAAATTTACCTGGTGCTACCTTTTTCAGCCGAACATCACAGGAATTAATAAAACTTGGGAACTGGAAAGCAAAGTTTTTGTTCTCCTGCACGATCCTTCACTGGTAGGCGACTAAAATAATGCCAAAAAATTACCAGTACTTAATCTTGATTACTAACTCTACTGCGTGGTAACTACGTCTTATTCCATTAAATTTTGTAGTCTACGACTTAAGACACGTAATGCGTAGTACCAGAGTCCAGATAAGACTCTACTTTTAGCACGCCCATTTTTAGCGATTTTGCGCTTTATTTAGTGAAAAAATTCTAATTTTAACGATGCCCCATGACTGTGAGTAAGCTGGAAGTTATTGGCATTATTTTGAACCCGAAAGTCACGTCAATTCCCCTCCCTACCACCAAAAATTAATTAAGCAACACAAATAAAACGTGACCCTAATATTAAAAAAAATATTTTTCTCCACTACAAGTTGAGCACGGGGTAATATAGAGAATACCCGTGAATATTTACTATTTCCTGGCAGAACAGAGAGGGGTTTTCAAGGACAGGGGTTCTGTATCGTGCAGAAAAAATCACCTTCATACGTCACACATTCGAAATTCATCTCATTTCAATAAATAACAGATATTTACCTTGTGAATGAAGGGAAAATATCCACCGCCTTTGAAACAAATTAATCAGGGGGTACGGTCCCGATTGGTCCGATTTCGTGATAAAAAGAATTCCCAAGGACAATCGCATAAATGTTAATCAAAAAATTTATTCCCTTAAGAAATGGAATATTTTTGCTGGACGATCCAAGCAATAATAACCTGTGGTCAGACCAGTATACCGACAATCCGGCACTTTCTGAACTATGTGTCTACCTCGGTACTACACAAGTTCAAAAAGTTTGTTGTCGTCAGCTCGGTTGTTGTGCTCGCTGTCAGACCAAAATCGTGGCCTCTCATTTACATAACATTTTATTCAGTCCTTATCCCTTAGTCCTCGGTCTTAGCCAGGGATCGATTTTGTTGGGGGAGAGTAAAAAAGTTTTCTAGCAAAGTTACGACAACCCCTCTTTTCGTTACCACATAAAAGTCCGCATCGGAAAAGTTTAGACAAATTTTCAAGTGACTTATGGTGAAGATCTCCGTTCGCTTTCAAAGATGACAATGCTGTCCGGCTACACCACCTCCACAGTCCCAACAGTCCCACCAGCCATTCATAGACGACAATGAAATTGCGAAAATCCCAATATCCCGCAGTTACAACACCAAAACCAATGAGCACTTGGAGGACTTAAGTTTCAGTGCAGAATCAAAATCCCCTCCGGATCAATAAGAAAGCAACGTCCTGACTATGGCTCAGACATACGGACAAACAAAGTGCTTGTTTCTAAGTAAAAGGGTTAACGGCTCCTACATCATTTTTATCAGGTTTTTCAGTCAGACCAATTTCGAGCTCCCTTTTGTCTTAACTCCTGCTCCCGGACAAGGGGAACATTCGAAAGACCTTAAATTTTGCCAGTGACAGAAGTATTACCGAGTCCTCCAGCAAGGACTCTCGCCTTTAATTATAAATCTTTTTGTATCGGCTGCTCAACATACATTTGAGGCTGGCGAAATAAAACTGTTTGCTGACAACGATGGTAAGGAATTCCTGCTGGCAAAAAGACGGAAATTGGGCCACTTGAAACGGGACACGCAAACTTCTGGAATTTATACAAAACGTCCAGCCCCCGGCAATAGGGAGGACAGAAATTCTTTAAGTGATTCAAGAAGGCGGTTACGGGTCAAAGCTTCTTATTGACATTTCAAAGCTTTAAGAAATGAAGCCATCCCAAGGACGTGGTTCCCTTAACGCCGAGCACATTTCGGTATTGTGAGAGACTTTTATCACCTCGTCATTACGAGCAATTTTCATGGCTCCTTAGATATACCTGATGTGCTAGAGGAAACAATTTAATATGCATGCACCACGTAGCATTCTTTGGACGGGGAGATATTGTGAAGTACCTGAATGCTCAGAAGGGGTACTTATCGACATCCTGCTTCAAATACCAGAAATATCTCTAATATCTCAAGTTTATTGTTCGGGTGCAGTGTGCAGTGTAGATATTTCGAGTATTTTTTTGAAATTACATAAAATTATGTGATTTAAAAGAAGGGAGTGGGTTATTGTGCACAGATGCTTTTAATGGCAACAAATGCGTCTGAGTATAGCGTGGAGTAATTACTTTCATGGTAGGGAATTGCATTTTGGTAATTTGGGAGAATTTCGCAACTCCGTTCGTTCAAATCCTTCGAATTTATAGCTTCCTTGTTTCGTCACGACACTATAATTATTATATGTTTTTTCTCCAAACAGATCTAGGTAATTATATAATTCTAATTTTGTGTGTCGCCTTTAAAGGGGTTTTATAAGGGAATCAATGTTACCCTTTGAATATTAACGTTATAAAACTATATCAGCAGATTGTTATATATCATCAGTAGAGTATTGGGAAATTATAGATTCAGTATCTGCGCATATGATAAAAGTATATTTTACTTTACGTTACAGCAGACTAAGCAATTTACTTAAAATTTTTAGTTTGGGTTCATTCAGTATGTGTGAAGGCTCTTCTCGCTCTATTATATGTGAAAGATTTTAACAGTCTTCGTTCCTTTAAAGCTTGATTCTAATATCCTTTCTTAGAAATCGTAACAAGGATATTGACGAGCATAGTCTTGACTGAATAAAGTATAAAACGTTAGAGGCCTTATTCTCGCCCCACACGATAGAGGCGCTGACGTGCACAAATACAGATTTTCTTTTTTGTGGGCGGGGGTTCGACTCCTTCAAAGGGCGCAGTGATTTAACTAAGTACGAGTGGTTGAGGCAATACTACTGATGAGGCAATACTACAGTCTGAAATGTTGCGACCTTATTGACTCCCATACTAAATCGATTCGTAAGAGCATAACCTCCCACATCTTTTGGTTTTGTGACCCTATACATGGAAGGTAGTATTTTTATTGTCCTTTAACATTTATGAATTTATTGTCTGTATACTACAAGCAGTAAGTCGTATTATTTACGGACTTGAAATTTGACATTACTATACCTCGAATGCTTGGAAGTATCATTTCCGTGACCTCCAAAGATCGAAATTTTTGAACTTTGAAAATAAAAGTTTTCTGGCGTTATTAGGAGTTGGTTGGGCTTGGACTTGGACTTGGTTTACAGTGCCCAAAAAATCAAATTTCCAGAAATTCTCAGAGTCAGGTAGGAGTAGTACTACCTGAAAGTATACCCTAAAAAATTGTAGGCCCAAATTAAAATTTTTGAATTTACAACCTTAGAAAGATCAATGGTTAACAGGTAGAAAAGTATTACGATTTCCACCTTTTTCTGATATTGGCTTTTCTGTCGTTTCATATAGGAATGGATGTATCAGGATTTTTGTTTGAGTCTGAACCACGGCTTAAACCTGGTAAAATTAGCCTGAGCATGGTATAACAGCTGAGATATATGTTTTAAATGAAAATGGGATTTTTGAAGCTCTACTTTCTGGCATTGTAAATGATTACTCAATCTCTGGTTTTCAATATGTGAAGATATTTCTAAATGGTAAAATGCAATCGTACCCGGAAATGAAATATGAAGAGAGGCAACATGAGACACTTTTACCGCAATGGAAGCATAAAATAAAGTGACAAGAGCCCGCAGCGGAGCTAATGTGTCTAATGGTCCAAGACTACATCCAGGAGCTCGGCTGTTACCTATTTTTCTGGTAATTTACTTGCCTATAATGTTGAATGCTATTGCACACCTTGGCTCATTTCTTGCCAATTTCTAATAATTACATAAATAGATCCAAACAAGTAAAATGTTTTAAAATATTTCTAAATATTAATACGTAGGTAAACAATCATAAAACTCTGTAATTGTTTGAATTAAAATGTAATAAGTGCTATGGATAACTCTTAAAATCTTAAAGTTTTGTATAAAGAAGTTATTGTATACCTAATAAGGATACTTAATCTAAAAGTACGGGTGAACTATTAAGTTGTATCATATGAAATGTTGGATTTTTATATGAAAAATTTATGTGGGATATTTTTCAAAATTATTTTCGGTTTTAATCAAAAAAGCCACCATTTCCATTTAGGACATTTGTTCAGTGTGCATCTAATAGAAAAAATAC